>JAJNNQ010000414.1:0-68418 GCA_027886175.1 Phylloscopus collybita
ATCCCGCGATATTTCATGATACGTGGCGATATATTGCACGATACGTCGCGATATCGCGTGATATTTCATGATATGTCGTCATATCGCACGGTATGTCGCACGATACGTCGCGATATCCCGCGATATTTCGCGATATTTCACGATACGTCGCGATATCGCACAGTATTTCATGATATGTCGTGACATATCGCATGGTACGTCGCGATATCGCGTGATATTTCATGTGTACGTCGCGATATCCCGCGATATCCCGCGATATTTCACGATATGTCCTGATATCACGCGATATTTCGCGATACGTCGCGATATCGCGCGATATTTCACACGATATGCCGCGATATCCCGCGATACGTCATGATATCGCACGATATTTCATGATACGTTGCGATATTGCATGACATGTCGCACGATGCGTCGCGATATCGCACGATATTTCGCCATACGTCGCGATATCGTGCGATATTTCGCATGATATGTCGCGATATCGCGTGATATTTCATGATACGTCGACGATATCGCCCGATACGTCGCGGCATCGCACAATATTTCATGATACGTCGTGATATTTCACACGATATGTCACGATATCGTGGGATATTTCGCGATACGTTGTGATATCGCGCGATATTTCACATGATATGTCACGATATCGCGTGATATTTCATGATACGTCGTGATATCGCCCAATATATCGCACGATATGTCGCGATATCCAGCGATATTTCATGATATGTTGCGATATCGCACGATATTTCGCATGATATGTTGCAATATCGCGTGATATCACATGATACCTTCTCGATATCGCGCGATATGTCGCGATATCGGGCGATAGCCCCGCCCCCCGGCGGCTCTGTCGCGATCCCGAGCCGGCCTGTCGCGACAGGGCATGTTCATCGTGCTGCTGCTGGGCTGGGTGTTCGTGCCCATCTACATGAGAGCCGGGGTGAGTCCCACTGGGGTGAACTGGGTCATACTGGGAGGGAACTGGGTCATACTGGGTTATACTGGTTTATACTGGGATGCACTGGTTTGTACCGGGTTATACTGGGAGGGACTGGGAGGGACTGGGAGGGAATTTGGTTATACTGGTTTATACTGGGTATACTGGGTTATACTGGGTTATACCGGTTTATACTGGTTTGTACTGGTTTATACTGGGAGGGAACTGGGAGGGACTGGGAGGGAACTGGGTTATACTGGTTTGAACTGGTGTATACTGGGTTATACTGGGTTATACTGGGTTATACCGGTTTATACTGGGAGGGAACTGGGTCATACTGGTTTGACTGGGCGTGGCCTAAACTGGATCGGCCCCCCAGTGGGCGTGGCCTAACGGGCTGTGGGCGTGGCCTAAACCCATCCTGGGCTGCAGTGGGTGTGGCTTCAACACACCTGGGCGGGGCCTGGGGGTGTTTGTGGGCATGTCCCGAGTGGGCGTGGCCTAAACCCATCCTTAGCAGGCTGGGCTGCAGTGGGTGTGGCTTACACGCAGCTGGGCGGGGCCGGGGGTTGTTTGTGGGCGTGGCTTCACCACAGCTGGGCGGGGCCAGGGGTGTGGTTTTGGGCGTGTCCCGGGTGGGCGTGGCTTCACCGCAGCTGGGCGGGGCCGGGGTTTGTTTGTGGGCGTGTCCCGGGTGGGCGTGGCCTGAGCGGGCGTGTCCAGGTGTCCACCATGCCCGAGTACCTGGGGCGGCGCTTCGGGGGCGGGCGGATCCGGCTCTACCTGGCGCTGCTCTCGCTGGGGCTCTACGTCAGCACCAAGATCTCGGTACTGGGTCATACTGGGTTATACTGGTTTGGACTGGGAGGGGGAAACCCGGCGGTTTTGGGGTCAAAAACGGAGATTTTGGGTAAAAAACCGGGGATTTTGGGGTTAAAAATGGAGATTTTGGGGGGGAAATTGGGGATTGGGAGGGACTGGGGGGTGTATGAGTTGTTCTGGTTTATACTGGTTTGTACTGGTTTGTACTGGGAGGGACTGGGAGGGGGAAAATTCGGCGGTTTTGGGGTTGAAAATGGAGATTTTGGGGTTAAAAATGGAGATTTTGGGGGGGGAGAAATGGGGCTGGGAGGGGATTGGGAGGGACTGGGAGGGACTGGGAGGGAACTGGGAGGGAACTGGGAGGGAACTGGGAGGAACTGGGAGGGACTGGGAGGGACTGGGATGGAACTGGGAGGGACTGGGAGGAACTGGGAGGGACTGGGAGGGAACTGGGAGGGACTGGGAGGGAACTGGGAGGGACTGGGGGGTGTCTGGGTTATACTGGGTTATACTGGGAGGGAACTGGTTTGTACTGGTTTGTACTGGGAGGGACTGGGGGGAGCGGGGAGGAAACCCCAAATCCCCCAGGGAGCTCCCAGTCCTTCCCAGTATAAACCAGTTCAGTCCCAGTCCCCTCCCAGTCCCCTCCCAGTCCGTCCCAGTCCCTCCCAGTCCAAACCAGTCCAAACCAGTACAAACCAGTATAAACCAGTACAAACCAGTACAAACCAGTACCCCCCCCCAGGTGGACATGTACTCGGGGGCGCTCTTCATCCGCGAGGCGCTGGGCTGGGACCTCTACGCCTCGGTGGGGGCGCTGCTGGGGGTCACCGCCCTCTACACCGTCACTGGTTCGTACTGGTTTATACTGGTTTGGACTGGTTTGGGCCGGGAGGGCACTGGGGGGGAACTGGTTTGTACTGGGATGGGACTGGGAGGGGACTGGGAGGGGAATAAAGGGTTAAAAAG
Source organism: Phylloscopus collybita (assembly GCA_027886175.1). NCBI lineage: Eukaryota > Metazoa > Chordata > Aves > Passeriformes > Phylloscopidae > Phylloscopus > Phylloscopus collybita. The sequence continues at coordinate 2,735 of JAJNNQ010000414.1, forward strand.
GGCGGGGAATCGGTGTTGGGGGCGACTGGTTTGTACTGGTTTGTACTGGTTTGGAATGGTTTGGGCTGGTTTGTACTGGTTTGTACTGGTTCGGGCTGGTTTGTACTGGGTTGTACTGGTTTGTACTGGTTTGGGCTGGTTTGGACTGGTTTGGACTGGGTTGTACTGGGTTGTACTGGTTTGGGCTGGTTTGTACTGGTTTGGGCTGGTTTGTACTGGGTTGTACTGGTTTGTACTGGTTTGTACTGGGTTGTACTGGGTTGTACTGGTTTGTACTGGTTTGTACTGGGTTGTACTGGGTTGTACTGGTTTGTACTGGTTTGTACTGGGAGGAACTGGGGGGGATGTGAGTGGAGAACTGGGCGTGGCTTAGACGGGCGTGGCCTCATCTGGGCGTGGCCTCAATGGAGCTGGGCGTGGCCTAACCGGGTCAGGGCGATGTGGGCGTGGCCTCACTGGCTCTGGGTTGTTTTGGGGCGTGGCCTGATGGGGTGGGCGTGGCCTAACGGCGGTGGGCGTGGCCAGGCGGGCTGACGGCGCTGATGTTCGCTGACCTGGTGCAGACGCTGATCATCATCGTGGGGGCCTCGGTGCTGGCCGGCTACGGTACTGGGGGGGACTGGGGTATACTGGGAGGGACTGGGAGGGAACTGGGAGGGACTGGGAGGGAACTGGGAGGGAACTGGGAGGGAACTGGGAGGGACTGGGAGGGAACTGGGAGGGACTGGGAGGGAACTGGGAGGGAACTGGGAGGGAACTGGGAGGGACTGGGAGGGAACTGGGAGGGAACTGGGAGGGACTGGGAGGGACTGGGAGGGACTGGGAGGGAACTGGGAGGGACTGGGAGGGAACTGGGAGGGAACTGGGAGGGACTGGGAGGGAACTGGGAGGGACTGGGAGGGAACTGGGAGGGACTGGGAGGGACTGGGAGGGACTGGGAGGGACTGGGAGGGACTGGGAGGGAACTGGGAGGGACTGGGTTATACTGGGAGGGACTGGGAGGGACTGGGAGGGAACTGGGTTATACTGGGAGGGAACTGGGAGGGGACTGGGGTATACTGGGTTATACTGGGAGGGACTGGGGTATACTGGGTTATAGTGGGAGGGACTGGGAGGGACTGGGAGGGACTGGGAGGGAACTGGGAGGCACTGGGAGGGACTGGGGTATACTGGGTTATACTGGGAGGGGACTGGGAGGGAACTGGGTTATACTGGGAGGGACTGGGAGGGACTGGGAGGGACTGGGAGGGAACTGGGAGGGAACTGGGAAGCAACACTGCGGTGCCTCACTGGTTTATACTGGCTTACAATAACCCATACTGGTCCATACCGGTCCATACTGGTCCACACTGGTCCATACCGGTCCATACTGGTCCATACTGGTCCCTCCTGGTTCCCCACAGCCCTGGGGGCGGTCGGGGGCTACCCGGGCCTGCTGGAGCGTTACCCCCTGGCCCTGCCCCCCAACCTGACCGGGCCCTGCGGGCGGCCCCGGCCGGACGCGTTTCACCTGCTGCGGCACCCGAGCCACGGGGACCTGCCCTGGCCCGGCCTGCTCCTGGGGCTGGGGATTATATCGGCATGGTACTGGTGTACGGACCAGGTACTGGTTTGTACTGGGTTGTACTGGGTTGTACTGGTTTGTACTGGGAATGGTTATACTGGGTTATACTGGGTTATACTGGGTTATACTGGGAGCCACGGGGACCTGCCCTGGCCCGGCCTGCTCCTGGGGCTGGGGATCATCTCGGCCTGGTACTGGTGCACGGACCAGGTACTGGTTTGTACTGGGTTGTACTGGGTTGTACTGGTTTGTACTGGGAATGGTTATACTGGGTTATACTGGGTTATACTGGGTTATACTGGGAGCCACGGGGACCTGCCCTGGCCCGGCCTGCTCCTGGGGCTGGGGATCATCTCGGCCTGGTACTGGTGTACGGACCAGGTACTGGTTTGTACTGGTTTGTACTGGGTTGTACTGGTTTGTACTGGGTTGTACTGGTTTGTACTGGGAATGGCTGTACTGGGTTGTACTGGGTTATACTGGGTTATACTGGGTTATACTGGGAGCCACGGGGACCTGCCCTGGCCGGGCCTGCTCCTGGGGCTGGGGATCATCTCGGCCTGGTACTGGTGTACGGACCAGGTACTGGGTTGTACTGGGTTGTACTGGGTTGTACTGGTTTGTACTGGGAATGGCTGTACTGGGTTATACTGGGTTATACTGGGTTAGACTGGGAGGGACTGGGGGGGAACTGGGAATGAACTGGGAGGGACTGGGCGGGGGGCAGAGGTGGTGCTGGGCTGCAACTGGTCCATACTGGTCCGTACTGGGCTGTACTGGGCTGTACTGGTCTGTACTGGTCCATACTGGTCTGTACTGGTCCATACTGGTCTGTACTGGTCTGTACTGGTCTGTACTGGTCCATACTGGTCCATACTGGTCCGTACTGGTCCGTACTGGGCTGTACTGGTCCGTACTGGTCTGTACTGGTCCATACTGGTCCATACCGGTCCATACTGGTCCGTACTGGTCTATACTGGTCCATACTGGTCCGTACTGGTCTGTACTGGTCCATACTGGTCTGTACTGGTCCATACTGGTCTGTACTGGTCCGTACTGGTCTGTACTGGTCCATACTGGTCCATACCGGTCCATACTGGTCCGTACTGGTCTATACTGGTCTGTACTGGTCCGTACTGGTCTATACTGGTCCATACTGGTCCGTACTGGTCTGTACTGGTCCATACTGGTCTGTACTGGTCCGTACTGGTCTATACTGGTCCATACTGGTCCGTACTGGTCTGTACTGGTCCATACTGGTCTGTACTGGTCCATACTGGTCTGTACTGGTCTGTACTGGTCTGTACTGGTCCATACTGGTCCATACTGGTCCGTACTGGTCCGTACTGGGCTGTACTGGTCCGTACTGGTCTGTACTGGTCCATACTGGTCCATACCGGTCCATACTGGTCCGTACTGGTCTATACTGGTCCATACTGGTCCGTACTGGTCCGTACTGGTCTGTACTGGTTTATACTGGTCCGTACTGGTCCGTACTGGTCCGTACTGGGCGCCCCGCCCCCAGGTGATCGTGCAGCGCTGCCTGGCCGGCCGCTCCCTCACCCACGTCCGCGCCGGCTGCGTCCTCTGCGGGTACTTGAAGGTGCTGCCCATGTTCCTGATGGTGCTGCCCGGCATGGCCGCCCGCGTCCTCTTCCCAGGTCAGAGGCCCCTTTGGGACTGGTTCGGACTGGTTTGGACTGGTTCGGACTGGTTTGGACTGGTTTGGACTGGTTCGTACTGGTTTGTATTGGGTTGAAGGGATTTGTTCAAAATGGCCGCCCAAAATGGCTGCCCCCAGCGGAGCTCCCAAAATGGCTGCCCCCTGTGGAGTCTCCTGCCCAAGATGGCACCCCCGTTATGGCCAGCCATTGGTCCATACTGGTTTATACTGGTTTATCCTGGTCCATACTGGTCCATACTGGTCCATACTGGTCCATACTGGTTTATACTGGTTTTTACTGGTGTTTACTGGTCTATACTGGTCTATACTGGCCCATACCAGTCCATACCGGTCCGTACTGGTCCGTACTGGTCCATACTGGTCCATACTGGTCCATACTGGTCCATACCGGTCCGTACCGGTCCATACTGGTCCGTACTGGTCCATACCAGTCCATACTGGTCCATACCGGTCCATACCGGTCCATACTGGTCCATACCGGTCCGTACTGGTCCATACCAGTCCATACTGGTCTATACTGGTCCATACCAGTCCATACCAGTCCATACCGGTCCATACCGGTCCATACCGGTCCATACCAGTCCATACTGGTCCATACCGGTCCATACTGGTCCATACTGGTCCATACCGGTCCGTACTGGTTTATACTGGTGTTTACTGGTCCATACTGGTCCGTACTGGTCCATACCAGTCCATACTGGTCTATACTGGTCCATACCAGTCCATACCAGTCCATACCGGTCCATACTGGTCCATACCGGTCCATACCGGTCCGTACCAGTCTATACTGGTCCATACCAGTCCGTACCAGTCCATACCGGTCCATACTGGTCCATACTGGTCCATACCAGTCCATACTGGTCCATACTGGTCCATACTGGTCCATACCGGTCCATACCAGTCCATACCGCTCCATACTGGCCCATACCAGTCTATACTGGTCCATACCGGTCCATACTGGTCCATACCAGTCCATACCGGTCCATACCAGTCCATACTGGTCCGTACTGGTCCGTACTGGTCCCGCAGAGGTGGTGGGCTGCGCTGACCCCCAGGGCTGCTCCCGGGCCTGCGGTTCCCCCCTTGGCTGCTCCAACGTCGCCTACCCCCGGCTGGTGCTGGGCCTGCTGCCCCACGGTAATTAGCGCTCGCTAATTAACCATTAGGGCCTTGATCGGCCGCCATTAGGGGTTATTAGGACCTCTTAATGAATTAATTAAAACATTATTTGCCGTAAATAGTAATTAATACCCATCATTAGCCGTTATTAATGGATTATTAGAGCTTTATTAGCCGTCATTAGGATTAGGACAGATTAACGAATTAATTAAAACGTCCTTTGCTGTAAATAGTAATTAATGCGCGTCGTTAGCCATTATTAATGGATTATTAGAGCTTTATTAGCCACCATTACGAATTATTAGGAACTCTTAATGAACTAATTAAATCATTATTAGCGCTATTAGCTATTAGCGCTAATAACTCCTTATTAACCCTTTATTTCCGGGCTAATAACCCCGTTATAGTAATTAATAGTAATTAATACGCATCATTAGCCATTCTTAATTGATTATTAGACCTTTATTAGCCATCATTAGGAATTATTAGGACCTCTTAACTAATTAATTAAAACATTATTAGCGCTAATAACTCCCTATTAACCCTTTATTTCCGGGCTAATAACCCCGTTTTCCGCCCGATTTTCGCCGTTCCTTCGCCGATTTTCGCCGTTTTTTCGCCGTTATTAGTTATTAATCGATCATTAATTGCTAATGAACCGTTAATTAGGGCTGCGGGGGCTGATGCTGGCGGTGGTGCTGGCCGCCCTGATGTCCTCGCTGGCCTCCATCTTCGCCAGCTCGGGGGCGCTCTTCACCCTCGACGTCTACAGGAAGCTGCGGCCGGGGGCGGGGCCGCGGCACCTGCTGCTGGCGGGCAGGTGAGGGCACACCTGGGGTTACCTGGGGACACCTGGGGCACACCTGGGGTTACCTGGGGACACCTGGGGCACACCTGGGGTTACCTGGGCACACCTGGGCACACCTGGGGCACACCTGGGGACACCTGGGGAACACCTGGGCACACCTGGGGCACACCTGGGGCAGGTGAGGGCACACCTGGGGCACACCTGGGAGCACCTGGGCACACCTGGGGGCGCCTGGGCACACCTGAGCACACCTTGGGGCACACCTGGAGCAGGTGAGGGCATACCTGGGGGTACCTGGGCACACCTGGGCACACCTGGGGGTGCCTGGGGCACACCTGGGGCACACCTGGGGCACCTGGGAACACCTGGGGCACACCTGGGGGCACCTGGATTTACCTGGATTTACCTGGACACACCTGGGCACACCTGGGACAGGTGAGTGCACACCTGGGGCACACCTGGGGGCACCTGGGGTTACCTGGATTTACCTGGGCACACCTGGGCACACCTGGGACAGGTGAGTGCACACCTGGGCACACCTGGGGGCACCTGGGGTTACCTGGATTTACCTGGGCACACCTGAGGCACACCTGGGCACACCTGAGACACACCTGGGCACACCTGGGCATACCTGGGGACAGGTGATCTCACCTGGGACACCCTAATTTGGGTTTCTTGAGGGGACCCCCAGGGCTCACCTGCCTCACCTGAGCAGGACAGGTGACCTCAAAAACCCCAAATTTCGGGGTTCCCGACCTTGGAACGACCCCGGATTTTTTCGGGGTGAGGCCAGGTGAGGAGCCCAGGTGAGCCCAGGTGTGCCCAGGTGAGCACAGGTGCCCCCAGGTGTGCCCAGGTGAGCACAGGTGACCTCCAAAACCTCAAATTTCGAGGTTCTCAACCTCCGAACAACCCCGGATTTTTTCGGGGTGAGGCCAGGTGAGGAGCTCAGGTGAGCCCAGGTGTGCCCAGGTGGGCTCACCTGTCCCCCTCACCTGGCAGGCTGTGGGTGGTGGCCATGGTGGGGCTGAGCCTGGCCTGGCTGCCGGTGGTGGAGGCGGCGCGGGGGGGGGCAGCTCTTCGATTACATCCAGGCCCTGGCCTCGTACCTGGCCCCGCCCGTCGCCGCCGTCTTCTTCCTGGCCGTGTTCGTGCCGCGCGTCAACGAGCCGGTGAGTGCACCTGGGGCACACCTGGGGCACAGCTGGGGGCAGCTGGGCACAGCTGGGGGCACCTGGGCACACACCTGTGCACACACCTGGGCACACCTGGGCACACACCTGGGCACACCTGGGCACACCTGGTGGTGTTTAAATGGGGTTTTGGGGCACACACCTGTGCACACACCTGGGCACACACCTGGGCACACCTGGGACACACCTGGTGGTGTTTAAATGGGGTTTGGGGCACACACCTGTGCACACACCTGGGGCACACCTGGGGCACACCTGGTGGTGTTTAAATGGGGTTTGGGGCACACACCTGGGGAATACCTGTGCACACACCTGGGGCACACATGGGCACACACCTGGGGCACACCTGCGCACACCTGTCCCTCCCCCCCCAGGGCGCGTTCTGGGGGCTGCTGGGGGGGCTGGGGCTGGGCCTGGCCCGGCTGCTCCCCGAGTTCCTGCTGGGCGCGGGCACCTGCGGCAGCCCCGGCCGCTGCCCCGCCCTGCTCTGCGGCCTGCACTACCTGCACTTCGCCGCCCTGCTCTTCCTGCTCACCTGCGCCCTGGTGCTCGGCGTCTCGCTCTGCACCCCGCCCATCCCCACCGTGCACGTGAGTCGCACCGGGGGGGGTGGTGGGGGGAGTTTTGGGGGGTTTTGGGATTTTTTTGGGGTTTTTGGGGGGTTTTTTTAGATTTTTTTAAGGGTTTTTTTGGTTTTTTTGGGGTTTTTTTTGTGGTTTTTTTTGTGGGTTTTTTTCAGGTTTTTTTGATTTTTTGATTTTTTTTTGGGTTTTTTTGGGAGATTTTTTTTTAGATTTTTTGGGATTATTTTTTGGATTTTTTGGGGTGTTTTTTGGGTTTTTTTTTACTTTTTTTTGGATTTTTTTTTTTTATTTTCTTGGTGGGTTTTTTTTTAGATTTTTTGGGATTTTTTTTGAAGTTTTTTCCCCGACTGTTTATTATTATTATTTTATATTTGTGTTGGTTTTTTTTTTTATTATTTTGAGTGGTTTTTTCTGATTTATTATTATTATTATTATTATTATTATTATTTTATTTTTTGGGTTTGGGTGGTGTTTTTTTAGGGTTTTTGGGGGGGTTTTGGTTTTTTTTTAGATTTTTTTGGTTTTTTAATTTTTTGGGGGGTTTTTATTGTTTTTTTTTTTAATTATTTTGGATTTTTTTTTATTTTTTATTATTATTTCTTGGTAATTTTTTGAGGATTTTTTCCAATTCTTTTGTCTATTATTTTATTTTTGTGGGGTTTTTTATTTTTTTAATTTATTTTTTTGAGATTTTTTCCTATTTTTTAATTATTTTGGGATTTTTTTCCGATTTTTCTTTTATGGGGGGGTTGATTTTATTTGGGGGTTTTTTTTAGATTTTCTGGGATTTTTGGGGGCTTTTTTTCTGATTTTTTTTTTTTTAATTTAAATTTTTCTGGATTTTATGGGATTTTTGGGGGGGGTTTCCGATTTCTTTAGGTTTTCTTCTTTTAATTTTTTTTTAAAATTTTTTTAAATTTTTTTTTTATTTTTTGGGATTTTTTGGGGGGATTCGCTGAATTTTGGGTCGATTTTGATGAATTTTGGGTCGATTTTTATGAATTTTGGGTCGATTTTTATGAATTCCGGGTCGATTTTTATTAATTTCGGGTCAATTTCTCTGAATTTTGGGTCGATTTTTATGAATTTCGGGTCGATTTTGATGAATTCCGGGTCGATTTTTACGAATTCTGAGTGTTTTTGGCCCGATTTCCCCTCCCAGCTGCACAGGTTGGTGTTCAGCCTCCGGAACAGCCGCGAGCCCCGGATCGACCTGGACACGCCCAAGGAGCCCCCCCAAAACCCGGGGGTCCCGCTCGGGGGTAAGAGAGGGGAAAAAACCCAAATTTGGGGAATTCAGGAAAAAAATTCAGGGTTTGGGAGGCTCCTGGGGACCCAAAATTTGGGATTTTCCCAAAAAATTCCCAATTTTTTCCCACCAATTCCAGACTTGGAGGCGGCGCCGGGGGCGGAGCCTGGAGCGGGGGGCGTGGCCCCGCCCGAGGCCCCGCCCCCCGAGGACCCCAAGTGGAGCCGATTGGTCAACATCAACGCGCTGGTGCTGATGGGCGTGGCCTCCTTCCTCTGGGGTTATTTCGCCTGAAATCGCCCGAAATAAACCCAAAAAAATCCTCCCCAAAAAAACGACCCCAAACCCTCCCCAAATCCCCCAAAATCTCCCAAATCCTCCAGTTTTCGCCCCAAATTCACCGATTTCCACCCAAAATCGCCAAATTTACCAAAATTCCGTATTTTTTCTTTTATTTTCTGGGAGCCTTCCCCACCCCCACCCCCCTTTTTTCCCGCCGAAATGGGCGTGGCCGCACTCAGGGGGAGTGTTCTCGCTCCGGCTCCGCCCACTCCAGGCGCCACTCGTCCGCGGCCAGCAGGGGGCGCTGCGTGTCCCAGCCGGCGGCCTCCAAGCCTGCAGGGGGCGCACTCGCGGTGAGCGGCCTGACCATAGAGCGCCGGCCGGAAGTGGGGCCGGAAGTGGGGCCGGAAGTGGGGGTTGGAGCACCAACCTCGCAGGAGGGCGGGGCCCAGGTCCCGGAAGAGCCGCGAGGTCTCGGCCAGGACCCCCCAGGGAACCGCGCCCGGCGCTGGAGGGTGGGGGGAGGACACGAAATTCCCAAAAATTCAGCCCCAAAATTCCCCAAATTCAGCCCAAAATTCCCCAAATTTGGCCCCAAAATTCCCCAAATTTGGCCCCAAAATTCCCAAAAATTCAGCCCCCAAATTCCCCAAATTCAGCCCCAAAATTTCCCAAATTCAGCCCCAAAATTCCCAGAAATTCAGTCCCAAATTCCCCAAATTCAGTCCCAAATTCCCCAAATTAAGCCCCAAAATTCGCAAAAATTCAGCCCCAAAATTCCCCAAATTCAGCCCCAAAATTCCCCAAATTCAGCCCCAAAATTCCCAAAAATTCAGCCCCAAAATTCCCAGAAATTCAGCCCCAAAATCTGCCCGGAATTCCCAAAATTCTCCCCCCAAATCCCACCCAGAGTTCCCCAAATTCCTCCCCAAATTTCCCCCCAAATTCCTCCAGGAATTCCCAAAAAAATTCCTTAAAAAATTCCCAAACTCCCCAGCACCCCAAAAATCCCCAAAATCCCCTTAAAATACCCCCCAAAAAATCTCATTTTTTAACCCTTAAAAATCCCTAAAAAATCCCTTTTAAAATCCCTTAAAATTCCCTAAAAAACTCCCAAAAAATCCCTTAAAAATCCCTTAAAATTCCCTAAAAAAATCCCTTAAATTCCCTTAAAAAAATCCCTTAAAAATCCCTTAAAAATCCCTAAAAAAAAATCCCTAAAAAAATCCCTTTTAAAATCCCTTAAAAATCCCTTAAAAACTCCCAAAAATCCCTTAAAAATCCCTTAAAATTCCCTAAAAAAAATCCCTTAAATTCCCTTAAAAAATCCATTAAAAATCCCTTAAAAATCCCTTTTAAAATCCCTTAAAAATCCCCCAAAAAAATCCCTAAAAAATCCCTTTAAAAACCCCTAAAAATCCCTTTAAATACCCTTTAAAATCCCTTAAAAATCCCTTAAAAATCCCTTAAAAATCCCTTTAAAATCCCTTAAAATCCCTTAAAAATCCCTAAAAAAATCCCTCAAAAATCCCTTAAAAATCCCTTTAAAATCCCTTAAAAATCCCTTCAAAATCCCTAAAAAAATCCCTAAAAAATCCCTAAAAAAACCCCTAAAAATCCCTTAAAAATCCCTTTTAAAATCCCTTAGAAATCCCTTAAAAAAATCCCTCAAAAATCCCTCAAAAATCCTTTAAAAAACCCCTAAAAATCCCTTTAAATACCCTTTAAAATCCCTTAAAATCCCTTAAAAATCCCTAAAAAAAATCCCTCAAAAATCCCTCAGAAATCCCTTAAAAAATCCCTTTAAAATCCCTAAAAAAATCCCTTAAATTCCCTTTAAAAAATCCCTTAAAAATCCTTTTAAAATCCCTTAAAAATCCCTAAAAAATCCCTTAAATTCCCTTTAAAAAATCCATTAAAAATCCTTTTAAAATCCCTCAAAAATCCCTCAAAAATCCCTTAAAAAATCCCTTTAAAATCCCTAAAAAAATCCCTTAAATAATCCATTAAAAATCCCTAAAAAATCCCTTAAAAATCCCTAAAAAATCCCTTAAAAATCCCTAAAAAATCCCTTAAAAAATCCCTTAAAAACTCCCCCCAAATCCCCCCCCAATCCCCCCACATCCCCGCAATTCCCGGATGCTCACGGCAGCTCCGCAGGCGCCTCTGGAGGGGTCCCAGGAGCTCCCCCAGGGGGGTCCGGGCCCCCAAATCCTCCCCCAGCAGCTGCTCCAGCAGCAGGGCCTGGGCACAGCCCAGCAACGGGGCCTCGGGGGGCGCCCCCCGGCGCAGCCCCACCCCCACCCAGCCTGGAAAAGGGAAAAAAAACACCAGGAGGAACCAGTTCGGACCAGTCTGGACCAGTATAAACCAGTACGGATCAACAGCTGGCCAAAACGGGGGCAGCCATCTTGGGAGCTCCGCTGGGAGCAGCCATTTTGGGCGGCCATTTTGGGGACTCCGCTGGGGGCAGCCATTTTGGGCGGCCATCTTGGGGACTCCGCTGGGGGCAGCCATTTTGGGCGGCCATTTTGAACAAATCCCTTCAACCCGATATAAACCAGTACGAGCTCAAGGCAAACCAGTCCAAACCAGTCCGAACCAGTCCAAACCAGTCCAAAAAAACCACCCTCCCCCACCAAAAAAAAACCCCCAAAATTTGGGAATTTTTTTAGGAAAAAAAAACCCGGTGTGAAAATTCCAAAATTTGGGGGAAAAAATGAGGAAAATGGAGGCGAATTTACCCCAAAATTCAGCTCAAAAGCCCAAAATTTGAGGGAATCGAGGCTGAAAATTTGGGGATTTTTCCCTCCCAAAAAAATTCCCCATCCTGAAATTTGGGAATTTCCCTCAAAAAAATCCCGACGTGAAAATCCCAAAATTGGGGGAAAAAATGGAAAAAATTGGGGAAAATGGAGGCAAAATCCGCCCTGAGAATCCCAAATTTTGCTCAAATTTCCCCCCGAATTTGGGAATTTTCCTCCTTTTCGCCCCAGAATTTGGGAACTTTGAGGTTTTTCCTCCAAATTTTTGTCTTTTTTGCTCCATTTCCCCCAAATTTTGAAATTTTGGGAATTTTTTTTCTCCTTTCCCTAAAATTTTGAAAATTTTTCTCCTTTTTTCTCCTAAAAATTTGGGAATTTTGCGTTTTTTCGTCCAAAATTTTGCCATTTTTTGCTCCATTTCTCCCAAACTTTTTCCTTTTTCCCCCAAGTTTTCGTAATTTTGAGGAAGTTTTGGGTTTCTTCTCCCGAATTTCGGGGACCCACCTCGGGAGGGACGGAGCACGATGACGTAATCGGGGCTCCCACATTCCAGAGCTTTCCGGAATTCCGCCTCGCTGGGGGAAAAAAAAAAAAAACATGAAAAAAAATCCCCAAATTTGGCAAAATTCCCACAAAAATCTCAGAATTCCCCAAAGATCTCCCCAAAAATCCCTCCCAAAATATCCAGAATCCCCCCCCCCAAAAAAAAAAAAAAAAAATCACCAAAAACCTAATAATAAATTTTTAAAAAAATCACAAAAAAATTCCAAAAAATCACCAAAACAATTTTAAACCCCCTCTCCAAATTCCCCCAAAATCGCCCCAAAAAATCCTCCGAAATTTTCCAAAAAATAATTAAAAAATCCCCAAAATTCCCCAAAAAATCTCCCCAAAAATATTCCCTCGAATCCCAAAAAAAAAATCCAAAGAAAAAACCCCAAATTTCAAAAAAAATCTCCAGAAAATTCCCAAAAAATCCCCCCCCAAAAAATCCCCAAATTTCCCAAAAACTCCCCAAAAAATTTCCAAAAAATCCTCCCCCCAAAAAATCCCCAAATCCTCCTCAAAGTTCCCGGATTTCCCGAATTTCCGGGATTCCCAGAATTCCCTGCTCACCTGCTCACCAGCTGCTCCCAGGGCGCCCCCAAGTGGAGCCGGAGCCGGGAACCCAACCCTGGGGGGGAGGGAGGGGCGGTGACGTCATCCAGGTGTGCCCAGGTGTGCCCAGGTGTGCCCAGGTGTGCCCAGGTGAGGCCCAACCCCCCCCCAGATGACCCCAGATGACCCCAGGTGTTCCCCCCCCCTCCCCCCCAGGTGCCCTCACCTGGCAGCAGCGGCTCCCTGGGGTTCACCTGCTGGGGGCGGGGCAGCTCCAGCCCGACCCCGCCCTTCCCCGGCCAAGCCACGCCCCTTTCCCCCTTGTCCCCGCCCCCTCGCAGCGCCCAGCCAATGGCGAGGCGGAGGCGGGGCCGGTTGAGGGAGGTCAGGGTCAGGGAGGCCAGGGCCGCCAGGTTGGAGCCCAGGTGAGCGGCCAGCAGGAGGCTCAGGGTGGCCCAGGTGAGGCTGGACAGGTGAGGGGGGGGCGTGGCCCGGGGCGATAAGCCACGCCCACCCCATCAAACACACCAACGTGCCACACCCACCTCATTAACTCCCCCCCAAACCACGCCCACCTCGATTGAGAGCCCTCCCACCTCACCTGGGCCACGCCCACCTCGAACACCTGTTGACCTTTAAGCCCCTCCCCTTTCCGAGCCACACCCCGTTCAGCCCAACCACGCCCCTCAAGCTTTTTAGCCCCGCCCCTTCAAACCACTCCCTTTTTAGGCCACGCCCCCTTTTCCAAAACCCCTTCTCCTTCAAGCCCCTCCCCATTTAGGCCCCTCCCACCTTAAGCCCCTCCCCTTTGTTTTACTCCTCCCCCTTTAAACCCCACCCCTTTTCCCAGGCCACGCCCCTTTAAGCTCCTCCCCTTTCCCCAAACAACCCATTTAAGCCCCTCCCCCACCTCCTCCAAGCCACGCCCCTTTCCCAAGCCACACCCACCTCTTAAGCCCCGCCCCCCTCAGGCCCCGCCCCCTCACCATGGCCGCCCGTCCAGCAGGGGGAGGAGCAGCAGCGACAGCAGGAGCCCCGCCCCGTTCACCAGCGTCTCCTGCCCAGTACAGACCAGTATAAACCAGTATGGACCAGTATAAACTAGTATAAACCAGTGTAAACCAGGATAAACCAGTATAGATCGGTACAAACCAGTATAAACCAGTGTAAACCAGGATAAACCAGTATGGACCGGTATAAACCAGTATGGACCGGTACAAACCAGTATAAACCAGTATGGACCAGTACAAACCAGGATAAACCAGTATGGACCGGTATGGACCGGTACAAACCAGTATAAACCAGTATGGACCACTATAAACCAGTATGGACCGGTACAAACCAGTATGGACTGGTATGGACCAGTATAAACCAGTATAAACCAGTATGGACCAGTATGGACCAGTATGGATCGGTCTGGACCCTTCCAGTCCAAACCAGTATAAACCAGTCCAAACCAGTGCTCCCAGTCCCACCTGGCTGCTGGCCAAGGCGGCCATCTTGGATAACTCACTAGGCGGCCATCTTGGAATGGCAGCTCATTTGTCACCCGCCATGGACCAGTATAAACCAGTACAAACCAGTACAAACCAGTATAAACCAGTCTGGCCCCCTCCCAGTTCAAACCAGTATAAACCAGTCGCACCTGGCTGCTGTCCTTGGCGGCCACGTCGGCCACGTTGTCCCTCCGGGCCTGGTGCACGGCCAGGGCCGCCCTGGTGGCACCGCCGGCCACGCCCACCACGCACTGCCACCAGTAAAAACCAGTATCAACCAGTACGGACCGGCATAAACCGGTTAGCGCCGGTTTGAACCGGCACAAAGGGGAAAAAACCAGTGTAAACCAGTATAAACCAGTATAAACCGGTATAAACTGGTATAAACCAGTATAAACCAGTATAAACCGGTATAAACCGGTTAAAGTCCCTACACTGACTCCCAGTCCCTCCCAGTTCCCTCCCAGTTCCCTCCCAGTTCCCTCCCAGTCCCTCCCAGTTCCCTCCCAGTCCCTCCCAGTTCCCTCCCAGTCCCTCCCAGTTCCGTCCCAGTCCCTCCCAGTTCCTCCCAGTCCCTCCCAGTTCCCTCCCAGTCCCTCCCAGTCCCTCCCAGTCCCTCCCAGTTCCCTCCCAGTTCCTCCCAGTCCCTCCCAGTTCCCTCCCAGTCCCACCCTGGTGGCGGCCGCCATGACCAGGAGGGCGGGGCCGAGGCTCAGCCAATGGGGAGCCAGGATTTCCAGCACCAGGGCGACGTCATTGAGCAGATCCGCCATGAACCTGCCGGGGGGGGGGCGGGGCCTGCCCTTAGATGGACATGTGGGCGTGGCCGCGGCAAGGGGACGGGGCGGGGCTTAAGTGTGAGTGACCATATATGAGAGAAGGGGCGGGGCTTAAGGGGGAAGGGGGCGGGGCCTCACCGCCATTGCTTGGCCTCGCAGTCCAGGTGGCTCCTGGGGGAGGGAAACCAGTAAGGACCAGTATAAACCAGTATAAACCAGTATAAACCAGTACGGACCAGTATGGGCCTCCCAGTCCCTCCCAGTCCATCCCAGTCCCTCCCAGTCCCTCCCAGTTCAATCCCAGTTTGTCCCAGTCTCTCCCAGTTCCCTCCCAGTCCCTCCCAGTTCCCTCCCAGTTCCCTCCCAGTCCCCTCCCAGTCTCTCCCAGTTCCCTCCCAGTCCCTCCCAGTCTCTCCCAGTTCCCTCCCAGTTCCCCCCCAGTCCCTCCCAGTTCCCCCCAGTCCCCTCCCAGTCCCTCCCAGTCCCTCCCAGTCTCTCCCAGTTCCCTCCCAGTCCCCTCCCAGTCCCTCCCAGTCCCTCCCAGTCCCCTCCCAGTCCCTCCCAGTCCCTCCCAGTCTCTCCCAGTTCCCTCCCAGTCCCCTCCCAGTCCCTCCCAGTCCCTCCCAGTTCCCTCCCAGTCCCTCCCAGTCCCTCCCAGTCTCACCCCTGCAGCCACACGAAGAGGAGCCTGGTGAGGATCCCGACCCCATCTGCGGGAAAAACCCGGGAATTCGGGCAGGGAATTCTGGGAAATTCCGGCTGGAAATGGGGAATTTGGGGAATTTGGGAATTTTGGGGAAATTGGGAATTTTGGGGAATTTGGGAATTTAGAAATTCTGGAAACTGGGGATTTGGGAATTCTGGACATCGGGGAGTTTGAGAATTTGGGATTTGGGGATTTAGGAGATTTGGGGAATTTTGGGAATTGGGGAATTTGGGAATTCCGGACTTTGGGGAATTTGGGGCTTTGGGGATTTTGGAATTTGGGAATTTAGAAATTCTGGAAATTGGGGATTTGGGAATTTGGGGAATTTTGGGAATTGGGGAATTTGGGAATTCCGGACTTTGGGGAATTTGGGGATTTGGGGATTTGGGGAATCTGTGGATTTGGGAAACTGGGGGTTTATGGAATTTGGGGATTTGGGGATTTATGGAATTTGGGAAACTGGGGGTTTATGGAATTTGGGAAACTGGGGGTTTATGGAATTTGGGAAACTGGGGGTTTGTGGAATTTGGGAAACTGGGGGTTTATGGAATTTGGGGAATTCTGGGAATGGGGGAATTCGGGGGAATTCTCCCAGCGTGCCCTGCGCACCCCTCAGCAGCCAGGTGAGCGCGGCCCCGCTGACGGAGGCGGCGCCGTCGCCGACCCCGACGGCCTCCAGCACGGCCCGGGTGGAGAGCGCGGCGGCCAGGCTGGAGCAGAGCGCCTGCGCGGACCAGTACAGACCAGTATGGACCAGTATGGACCGGTACGGACCGGTATGGACCGGTACGGACCAGTATAGACCAGTATGGACCAGTACGGACCAGTATGGACCAGTATGGACTGGTATGGACCGGTATAAACCAGTATGGACCGGTACAGACCAGTATGGACCAGTATGGACTGGTACGGACCGGTATGGACCGGTACGGACCAGTACGGACCAGTATGGACCGGTATGGACCGGTATGGACTGGTACGGACCAGTATGGACCGGTACAGACCAGTATGGACCAGTACGGACCAGTATGGACCAGTATGGACCGGTACAGACCAGTACAGACCAGTATAAACCAGTATGGACCAGTACAGACCCGTATAAACCAGTATGGACTGGTATGGACCGGTATGGACCGGTACGGACCAGTACAGACCAGTATGGATGGGTACGGACCAGTATAAACCAGTATGGACCAGTACAGACCCGTATAAACCAGTATGGACTGGTACGGACTGGTATAAACCAGTACGGACCAGTATGGACCGGTACGGACCGGTACGGACCAGTATAAACCAGTATGGATGGGTACGGACCAGTATGGACCAATATAGACCCCAAAACCCAGTAAGAACCAGTAAAAACCAGCCCCAGTCCAAACCCAGTTCCCTCCCAGTACAAACCAGCCCAAACCAGTACAAACCAGCCCAAACCATTCCAAACCAGCCCAAACCAGTCCAAACCAGTACAAACCAGCCCAAACCAGCCCAAAACAGCCCAAACCAGCCCAAACCAGCCCAGACCAGCCCAAACCAGTACAGACCAGTACAAACCAGCCCAAACCATTCCAAACCAGCCCAAACCAGTCCAAACCAGTACAAACCAGCCCAAACCAGTCCAAACCAGTCCAAACCAGTACAAACCAGCCCAAACCAGTCCAAACCAGCCCAAACCAGTACAAACCAGCCCAAAACAGCCCAAACCAGCCCAAACCAGCCCAGACCAGCCCAAACCAGTACAGACCAGTACAAACCAGCCCAAACCAGTCCAAACCAGCCCAAACCAGCCCAAACCAGCCCAAACCAGTACAGACCAGTACCTGCAGGCTGTCCCAGCACTGGTAGCGGGCGTAGTCGGGGCTGACGCTGTCGGGGAAGCCCTGGGGCAGCAGCACCCGCTGGGGATTCCCGGAAAAACCGGGGGGAAAAAAAACGGGAAAAAGGAATTCCCACGGAATTCCACCCAAAAATTCCACCCAGGAATCCCCAAAATTCCCCAAAATCCCCCCCAAAAATCCCAACCATAAGTTCCCAAAAATTCCACCCGAAATCCCCAAAAATTCCACCCAGGAATCTCCAAAATTCCCTTAAAAATCCCCCCAAAATCCCCTCAAAATTCCCAAAAAATTCCCAAAAATTGCAAAAAACACCTTTAAAATCTTCCCCAATTTCCCCCCAAAATTCCCTTTAAAATCCCCCAAAATCCTTTAAAAATCCCCCCAAAATCCCCTAAAAATTCCCAAAATTTTAAAAAAACCCTTAAAAATCTTCCCCAAAATCCCCCAAAATTCCCTTAAAAATCCCTTAAAATCACCCCAAAATCCTTCAAAAATCCCCCCAAAATCCCCTCAAAATTCCCAAAAATTTTTAAAAAAAACCCTTAAAAATCTTCCCCAAATTCCCCCCAAATTCCCCCAAAATTCCCTTAAAAACCCCAAATCCCCGAAATTCTCCATTTCCTCCAATTCCCAGCATGCCCCGGGTTTCCCGTCGGGCCTCACGGCGGCGGCGCGGCGCATGCGCTCTCGGATCCCGGCGCTCCCGGCGCTGCTCCCGAGGCGCCGCAGCGCCCCCCGAGGCCCCGCCCGGTACCGCGAGATCTCGCGAGAGCCCCAGAAATCCCGGCCGAGGGCGCCGCCTGCCGGGGAAGAAGGGGAAAATTTGGGGGAGAAAAAAAAAGAAAATTAAAAATTTCGGGGTTTTTTAAAATCATTTTTTGGATTTAATTTTTAATTTTTAAAATTTAATTATTATATTTATTTATATTATATAAATATATATTATATATTATTATTTTATTATTATATTATATAATATTAAAAATATTATTATATTATATATATTATTATATTATTATATTATTATATTATTATATTATATTATATAAATTTTAATTTAATTTAATTTTTTAAGGGAAATTTTTTGCGGATTTTATAAAATTTAAATTTTTTCTGATTTTTTTTTTTTGTTTTTTTTAAAGTATTTTTAAAGATTTTTTTCAGGAGGCATTTTTAAAAAATTTTTGAGGGATTTTAAAATGATTTTAAATTCAATTTAATTAATGTTTAAAATTATTTTAATTGAAATTTTCAGATTTTTTTTTAATATATTTTAGGAATTTTTATAGATTTTTTTCCGAATTTCTTTTGACTTGACTTTTGACTTCTCTTGACTATTTTTTTATAATTAAAATTTTCGACTTTTTAAAATTGAAAATTGTTTGGATTTTTTAAAAATTTTTAGTTGAATTTTTTCAATTTCTTTTTTTTTACTTTTTCAATTGAGTTTTTCCGAATTTTTAAAACGCATTTGGATTTTTTAACATATTTTAAAATTGAATTTTTTACTTTTTAAAAAAACTTTCTGAAAATTATTTTAGAATATTTTTGGATTTTTTGGGGGTTTTTGAACGTTTCAAAATCTTCATTGAAATTTTCAGATTTTTCCTCCTTTTTTTATGGATTTGCTGGGATTTTTGTGGATTTTTAAATTTATTTGTGGGGGAATCTTTGGGGTTTTTTTCCTGCCGGGGGAGAAGGGAAATTTTTTGCGGATTTTATAAAATTTAATTTTTTTCTGATTTTTTTTTTTAATTTTTTCGATTTTTTTTTTGTTTTAATTTTAATTGGGTGTTTTGGATTTTTTGTCAGTTTTTTTTAATTTTTTTTTTTTCTGATTTTGAATTTTTTTTTTATTTTTTGGGAGGGTGTTTTGAATTATTTTCTTTGATAATTGATTTTTAATTTTTTAAAAATATTTTTTAGGTTTTTTCGGGGAGATTTCTTGCCATTTTTAATTGATTTCTATTTCTTTCAATTTATTAAATTAATTTTTTTTGGTGAGGGATTTTTTTTTTTTATTTTGAATCGATTTTTTCCGATTTTTTTTTTTTAATTATTTTTTTAAATCTTTTTTTTCTCAATTTTTTATTTTTTGGGCATTTTTTAAAATTTTTATTGTATTTTATGAGGCACTTAAATCCTTTTTTTGAATAAAAATAGTATGGATATTTTAAATTATTTTTCAAGTTTGAACTTCGAGGGGAATTTTGGGGGTTTTGCGTTTTTTAATTTTTTATTTTTTATGTTTTAATTGAATTTTATTTTTTTATTTTGGGGGGATTTTTTTTATTTTTAGAGGATTTCTTTATTTTGATTTTTTTGGTTTTTTTTTTTTACTTTCTGCATTTTAAATTTATTTTCTGGGGAATTTCTCAGATATTTTCGGGACTTTTTTATTATTTTTGGGAGGGATTATAAAAACTAATTTTGTTTTTTTTTAAATTTTAATTTTGGCGGGAATTTGGGTTTTTTTTAATTTTTTGGTGTTTTAAATGAATTTAAATTTTTTCGGGGGGGATTTTTTTGATTTTTTGGGGATTTTGGAATTTTTGGGGGATTTTTTTTATTTTGAATTTTTAATTTTTCTTTCTGGATTTTGAAAATTTATTTTCTGGGGAATTTCTCAGAATTTTGTTCGGATTTTTTGGGGGGAATTATTTTTATTTTTGGGGGAATTTTTAAAAACTATTTTTGATTTTTTAAATTTTAAATTTGGGAGGAATTTTGGGGCGATTTTTTTTTTAATTTTTTGGTGTTTTAAATGAATTTTAATTTTTTGTGGGGAATTTTTCCCAATTTTTTGGGGGGAATTGGAGCGATTTGGGATTTCTTTTGATCCTGGAAGGAATTCGGGAATTTTCGGGAATTTTCGGGGGAAATCCGAACGAATCCGGGGGAATCCGAAGTCGCCCGGGGCTGATTTTGGGTGAATTTCAAGCCATTTGAGGTCGATTTTGGATATTTTTAGCACGCCGGAGTCGATTTTGGGGGTCCCGGAGCGGATTTCTGCCGATTTTGGGGCATTTTTGGGCGATTTTGGGGCATTTCTGGCGCTTCCCCCCGCTCCCCGTTACCCTCCGGCTGCTCCATCGGCACTTCCGGCTGTCGGCGCTTCCGGCTTCCGGCGTTTCCATGGCGACGGCGGCGCTCCGGCCACGCCGCTTCTCGTCTCTATGGTTACGGCGGAGCCGCTCCGGCCCCGAGGCCTCCGAAACTCGATGGTCACGGCCCCAAACCCTCAAAATTCGCCCCAAATTCACCCAAAATCCCCCCAAACTCTCCTGAAATCCCCCCAAATTCCCCAAAATTCCCCAAAATTCGCCCCAAATCTCCCAAAATTGCCCCAAATTTTATCCAAATTCCCTAAAATTCCCCAAAATTCACCCCAAAACCCCTAAAATTCCCTGAAATTCCCCAAAATTCCCCCCAATTTTCCCCAAATCCCGTAAAATTCCCCAAAATTCCCCCAAATTTTCCCTAAATTCCCTAAAATTCCCCAAAATTCCCCAAAATTCGCCCTAAATCCCCTAAAATTCCCCGGAATTCCCCCAAATTTTTACCAAATCCCCTAAAATTTCCCAAAATTCCCCCAAATTTTATCCAAATCCCCTAAAATTCCCCGAAATTCTCCCAAATTTCCCCCAAATTCCCTAAAATCCCCCAAAATTCCCCCAAATTCCCCAAAATTCGCCCCAAATCCTCTAAAATTCCCCAAAATTCCCCCAAATTTTCCCCAAATCCCCTAAAATTCCCCAAAATCCCCCAAAATTCGCCCTAAAACCCCTAAAATTCCCCAAAATTCCCCCAAAATGTTCCCCAAATCCCCTAAAATTCCCCCAAATTCCCCAAAATTCGCCCCAAATCCCATAAAATTCCCCAAAATTCCCCAAAATTCCACCAAATTCCCTAAAATTCCCCAAAATTCACCCAAATTCGCCCCAAATCCCCCCCAAATGCCCCAAATCCTTTCCGAATCCCCTTTAACCACCCACAAAACTCCCAAATTTTTAAATGGATTTTTTTGCATTTTTAAAAAACCTTTTGGAATTTTTTTTTAGACTATTTTGGGATTTTTTGGAAAAAAGTTTTTGAATTTTTCAAAATTTTTATCGAAATTTTTCAGATTTTTTTTTTTCTTTTTTTCCTGAATTTCTGGGATTTTTTATTTTTTAATTTTTAAAATATTTTGATTTTTTGGGGGATTTTTAAATTTATTATTGGCGTAATTAAAAAAAAAAAAATATTTTCCAGGATTTTTAAGTTTCATCTTTTTTGTATTTTAAGGATTTTTTTTTTTCTTTAGGTGTTTTGTTTTTTTTTTTTTCCTGGATTTTTAAATTTATTTTCTGGGGGAATTTCTCAGAATTTTGTTTGGTATTTTTGGGGATTTTTTTTTTTTTTTTTTTAAATTTTTGGGGGCGATTTAAAAAAAACATTTTTGATTTTTTTTAAAATTTGAATTTTGGGCGGGATTTTTGGGGGCTTTTGGGGGGATTTTTTTGGATTTTTTTTTATGTTTTGTAGTTTATATTAATTCATGTTCCTGGAATCTCATAATGAATTGAGTGATATTGGTGATGGGGGCTGGGGTAAAATAAAGTGAAATAATAATTTACTTTAATAAAGTACAAATGTTTAATAAAGTACAAATCGGATCGATTCATTTATTTCTGTGTTTATTTATATTATATACAAAAATATCTATACTATATTTTATTCGTTTATTTTTATATTATATAAATATTTATTTATGTATTTATTTACATGAAATATATCTTCTATTTTATTTATTTATATTAATTATATATAAATACATATGTTATTTATTTGATTATCTATTTATATATAATTAGATGTTATATTTGATCGATTTATTTATTTATTCTTATAACTTATTTATTTATTTATATTATTTATCTATTTATTTACATAAAATATATATTCTATTTTATTTATTTATATTAATTATATATAAATATATATTTTATTTATTTGATTATCTATATATAAAAATTTAGATTATATTTATTTATTTATTTTTTATTCTTACCACTTATTTATTTATTTATTTATTTATGTACATAAAGATATATATTTTTATTTATTCATAATAATTATATATAAATATATACTTTATTTATTTGATTATTTATTTATATATAAATACAGATTATATTTTATTTATTTTTATAATATATAAATATATATTTATAGTTATTTATTTATTTATTTATTTATTTATGTATGAATTCATTTATGTATTTATTTATTTACATAAAAATATATTTTATTGATTTATATTAATTATATATAAATATATATATTATTTATTTGATTATTTTTTATATATAAATATAGATTATATTCAATTTATTTATTTATATCGTATATAAATATGTATGTATTTATTTATTTATTTATGTATTCATGTATTTATGTATTTATTTATTTATGTATGTATGTATTTATTTATTTATTTATTTATGTATTTATGTATTTATTTATTGTATTACCATCACCACGGACGCATGGGGACATCACTCCTGTTAGAAATGCACATTTTAGAGTTGGCTTTTCGCCAATATCGACATGAATGCTAAAGTTATAAATTCATATAAAAAGGCGAGACGTCGTTTTTTCAGCATCTCCCCCCGGGAGCGGCTCCCTGGGCCCGGGCCCGGGCCGGTGGGGTCGGCGCCGCTGCCGGGGACAAAAGAAACTCCGGAAATGCCGAGTCCGGCTAGGCCGAGCCCCGATAGCGGGACCGCCAGGCTTGTTCGGACCTGTTCACCGAGCCACCTGACACGGTCAGGCTTTTCTTATTTCTGAGGATTTATTAGATTTTTAGGGGATTTTTTTTTTTTTTTTTAATTTTTTGGGGTATTTTTTTTTTTTTTTTACTTTCTGGAGTTCTGGCGCCTCCGGCAGCTCCATCGGCACTTCCGGCTGCTGGCGCTTCCGGCTTCCGGCGTTTCCATGGCGACGGCGGCGCTCTGGCCACGCCCCTTCTCGTCTCTATGGTCACGGCGGAGCCGCTCCGGCCCCGAGGCCTCCGGAACTCGATGGTCACGGCCCAAAACCCCCAAAATTCGCCCCAAATTCACCCAAAATTCCCCCAAATCCCCCAAAATTCCCCCAAATCCTTCCCGAATTCCCTTTGCCCCTCCCCAAACTCCCAATTTTTCCCCCAAATTGCTCCCGAAGCCCCCAGATTCCTCTGACCCCTCCTCAATGCCCCAAAACGGCCCCAAATCCCCCAAATGACCCCGAGGTGACCCCCAGGTGACCCCAAGAACTCCACACCGGCAGCGCGGGAACGATTCCGAGCGTTTTTATTGGCTGGGAGGGAAAAAAAAAGGGAAAAAGGGGGCGGGGCCAGCCAGGGGTCACTCGGAGGGCAAAGGTCAAGGGCTGGGGGGAGGAAAGGTCAAAGGGCAGTGAGGGCAAGGTTGACCTTGAGGTGACCAAGGGTCACTCTGGGGTGGTCAGTGGTCACTCAGAAGTGACCAGGGGTGACCAGAGATGACCGGGGGGGGTCACACTTTGGGGTGGCCAGAGGTCACTTTGGGGTGACCAGAGGTCACTTTGGGGTGGCCAGAGGTCACTTTGAGGTGACCAGAGGTCACTTTGGGGTGACCAGGGGTCACTTTGGGGTGACCAGAGGTCACTTTGGGGTGACCAGGGGTCACTTTGAGGTCACTCTGGCCGGGCCATCGGTGACCACCAGAGACAACCGCGAGGCGAGCCCCGGAGCTGACCATGAGCTGACCACCAGGTGACCACGGCTGATCCTGGCTGACCCCCGTGACCCCTGTGACCCCAGCTGACCCCAGGATGACCCCGTTTAGCTGATGTAGACGCGGTGGAAGTCGAAGTGGGCGCCGAAGGCGGCGTTGTGAGTGACCCCAGCTGACCATGGCTGACCCCTGTGACCCCAGGATGACCATGACTGACCAGGCTGACCCCAGCTGACCCCAGGGTGACCCCGATGACCCCAGGATGACCCCGTTTAGCTGATATAAACGCGGTGGAAGTCGTGGGCGCCGAAGGCGGCGTTGGGGGTGACCATGGCTGACCCTGGCTGACCCCTGGCTGACCCCAGCTGACCCCCGTGACCCCTGTGACCCCGATGACCCCAGGATGACCCCGTTTAGCTGATGTAGACGCGGTGGAAGTCGTGGGCGCCGAAGGCGGCGTTGGGGGTGACCATGGCTGACCCCAGATGACCATCAATGACCATGACTGACCAGGCTGACCCCAGCTGACCCCCGTGACCCCTGTGACCCCAGGCTGACCCCAGGATGACCAGCTGACCCCCGTTTAGCTGATATAAACACGGTGGAAGTCGTGGGCGCCGAAGGCGGCGTTGGGGGTGACCCCAGCTGACCATGGCTGACCCCAGATGACCATGACTGACCAGGCTGACCCCTGTGACCCCCGTGACCCCAGGATGACCCCATTTAACTGATATAAACACGGTGGAAGTCGTGGGCGCCGAAGGCAGCGTTGCACTTGGGGCACTTGCGCTGCCGGGTCTCGTAGCGGCTGCGGACGCACTCGAAGCAGAAAACGTGGAAGCACTTGGTGAGCACGGCGTCCTTCTTCCGGGCATTGCAGCAGGGACAGGTCAGCCGGGCCTGTAATTAATTAATGAGGGGTTAATTAATGAGGGAAGCACTTGGTGAGCACGGCGTCCTTCTTCCGGGCATTGCAGCAGGGACAGGTCAGCCGGGCCTGGAATTAACACAGTAATTAATTAATGAGGGGTTAATTAATGAGGGAAGCACTTGGTGAGCACGGCGTCCTTCTTACGGGCATTGCAGCAGGGACACGTCAGCCGGGCCTGTAATTAACACGGTAATTAATTAATGAGGGGTTAATTAATGAGGGAAGCACTTGGTGAGCACGGCGTCCTTCTTCCGGGCATTGCAGCAGGGACAGGTCAGCCAGGCCTGTAATTAATTAATGAGGGGTGGTTAATGAGAAGGTCAGTAATTAGGGGGGGGTTAATGAGAGGGTCATTAATGAGAGGGTCGTTAATTAGGGGGTCATTAATGAGAGGGTCATTAATTAGGGGGTGGTTAATGAGCGGGTCATTAGGGGATGGAATGGCATTGCAGCCGGGCCTGGCCGGACACAGCAATTAACCCCTGGGCTCGTTAAGGGGTCGCTCTTAGGGGGTTAATTAGGGGGTAATTAGGGGATGGGGGGGGGCGTGGTTAAAGGGAATTGAGGGTGGGAAGGGGTTGGGGGTCGCTGAGGGTCAGGGGAGGTAATTAAGAGTCGTTAAAAATCAGTAACAAATTAAAAAAAAACAAAAAGAAAAAAAACCCCAAAAAATAAAAAAAATCCCCCAAAAAATCGGAAAATAATCGGAAAAAAATAAAAAAAAATCTAAAAAAATTTTTAAAAAATCATCAAAAATCGCACCCCCCCCCCCAGCAGCCCCCGGAAGGTTCCGGAAGGCCCCCGGGGGGCGGGGCTCACCCGGTACTCTTTGATCTCCTCCTGCAGGATCTGGTCGGCGTCGGCGTAAACCTCGACCTTGCGCTGCTTCTCCAGCTTCCGGCGCAGCCGCGACAGCTCCTCCTGCGCCGCCCGGAACGCCCGGAATCAGCCCAAAATCACCCAAATGTACCCCAAAATCAGCCCCAAATCGGCCCAAAATTATCCCGGAATCACCCCAAAATCAGCCCAAATGTACCCCAAAATCAGCCCAAATTCACCCAAAATTATCCCGGAATCGGCCCAAAATTCACCCCAAATTCACCCAAAATCGGCCCAAAATTGGCCCAAAATCACCCCAAAATTATCCCTAAATTCAGCCAAAATTCACCCAAAATTCATCCAAAACTGGCCCAAAATTACCCCAAAACCAGCCCAAAATCACCCCAAATTCATCCAAAATTCATCCAAAATCAGCCCAAAATTACCCCAAAATTATCCCAAAATCACCCAAAATTCACCCAAAATTCATCCAAAACTGGCCCAAAATTATCCCAAAATTCACCCCAAATTTACCACAAATTCACCCAAAATTCACCCAAAATTATCCCTAAATTCACCTAAAATTATCCCAAAATCCACCCAAAATTCACACCAAAATTCACCCAAAATCCACCCCCAAATCCCCCAACCCCCCGGGACCCCCCGCAGGTCCCGCTCAGGTGTTCCCCGCCTCACCTGGGCTCTCTTCAGGCTGAGCGACTCCTTGTCCTTGGCGGCGCGGTTCTCGGCCGCGCACACCTGCAGCTCCCGCAGCCGCGCCTGCACGTGCTCACCTTGCGCCCGCAGGTCCTCGGCCAGCTGGGCCGCCTCCACCGCCTGGGGACACACCTGGCTTACCTGGGATACACCTGGGATACACCTGAGCTCACCTGAGATACACCTGAGCACACCTGGGATACACCTGAGATACACCTGGGCACACCTGAGATACACCTGAGCACACCTGCACGTGCTCACCTTGCGCCCGCAGGTCCTCGGCCAGCTGGGCCGCCTCCACCGCCTGGGGACACACCTGGCTTACCTGGGATACACCTGGGTGCACCTGAGATACACCTGAGCACACCTGGATACACCTGGGATACACCTGGGATATACCTGGGCACACCTGTGGCACACCTGTTCCCCACCTGTTTCCCACCTGAGCTCACTGTGACACACCTGTGACACACCTGTGACACACCTGTTCCCCACCTGTTTCCCACCTGAGCTGTGACACACCTGTGGCACACCTGTTCCTCACCTGTTGCCCACCTGAGCTGTGACACACCTGTGACACACCTGCTCCCCACCTGTTCCCCACCTGAGCTGTGACACACCTCTGGCCCACCTGTTCCCCACCTGAGCTGTTCCCCACCTGAGCTCACCTGTTCCCCACCTGCCCCTCACCTTCCTCTTGTGCAGCTCCAGCGCCTGCGAGCGCAGGTTCAGCTCCTTCTCGACGGCGCCCAGGGCGCTCTGCAGCCCCCGCTCCTTCTCCTCCAGCTTCTGCACCACCTGCAGCTGCGCCTCCACCTGCACAGGTGAGCCACTGGTCATTAACGAGCCGCTCGTTAGCCAGGTCGGCTCGTTAACGGCGAAACGACGGCGGTTCGGGGCTTTTATCGGCCGTTATTAGGGATTTATTAGGAGTTATTAGGGATTTATTAGCCATTATTAGAGATTTATTAGGAGTTATCAGGGATTTATTAGGAATTATTAGCGAATTATTAGGAGTTACTAGGGATTTATAAGGAGTTATTAGACCTTTATTAAGAGTTATTCAGGATTTATTAGCAGTTATTAGGTGTCTATTAGGAGTTATTAGGGATCTATTAGGAGTTATTAGGGATTTATTAGGAGTTATTAGGGATTTATTAGAAATTATATTAGCAGCTATTACATCATAATTAATAGTTAATTACGATATTAATTACACATTAATGCCCACGAACGATTGTTGCAACATCATTAACGCCCATTAATGACTGCTACTCAGTCATTAATAACGATCAATGGCTATTAAGAACCTAATAGCAGCTATTAGTGCCTAATAAACCCTCATTAATAGCCATTAATAATTATTTAACGAGGTTTTCGGGGTCTCACCTGGGCCTTGAGGGCCAGCACCTGCTCGGCCAGCTCGTCCTTCTCCTCGCGCAGCAGCTTGTGGATCTGGTTGGCCTTGATGCGCTCGGACATCAGCTTGAAGTTGGCGTCGTCCTTCTCGCGCAGCTGCTGCAGCAGCCGCAGGTTCTGCTCCTGCATGTCCTCGAAGGCCTGGCCCGTCACGTCCATCTCCGACAGCAGCGCCTCCTCCTCCTGCGGGGGACGGGGGGCAGGGTGGGATGGGCGCTGTGAGGGGGCGGGGACAGGGTGGGATGGGCGCCATAAGAGGGCGGGGCAGCAAGATGGCTGCCGTCAGGGGATGGGACAAGATGGCCGCCATTAGAGAGTAAAACAAAATGGCCACCACCAGGGAGTGGGACAAGATGGCCACCATTGGGGTTGCCAGATGTGTCCTTCAGTGCCTCACCTGTCCCCAGGTGCCCCTCACCTGCTTGGTGGCGGCCAGGCGGCGCTGCAGGTGCTCGATCTGCTCGTGTCCCCAGGTGTACCCGAGCTGTCCCCAGGTGTACCCCAGCTGTCCCCAGGTGTACCCCAGCTGTCCCCAGGTGTGTCTCACCTGTCCCCAGGTGCCCCTCACCTGCTTGGTGGCGGCCAGGCGGCGCTGCAGGTGCTCGATCTGCTCGTGTCCCCCAGCTATCCCCAGGTGTACCCCAGCTGTCCCCAGGTGTCCCCCAGGTGTCCCCAGGTGCCCCTCACCTGTCCCCAGGTGTGTCTCACCTGTCCCCAGGTGCCCCTCACCTGCCCCCAGGTGTGCCCCTCACCTGCTTGGTGGCGGCCAGGCGGCGCTGCAGGTGCTCGATCTGCTCCTCGCTCAGCCGCAGCCGCCTCAGCGCCTCCTCGTCCGCCAGCTTCTTGCTCTCGCGGCGCTCGCGCTCCTCCAGCTCCCGCCAGCGCCCCCGCAGCTCCTCCAGCTGGGGAATGAACCGCTAATTAACCACTCATTACCGCTAATTAACCACTAATTACCGCTAATTAACCACTCATTACCGCTAATTAACCACTCATTACCGCTAATTAACCACTCATTACCGCTAATTAACCACTAATTACCGCTAATTAACCACTCATTACCGCTAATTAACCACTCATTACCGCTAATTAACCACTAATTACCGCTAATTAATCAGTAATCAATCAGTACAAGTGAAGGAAAACGTTAATTATCTCCTCCCGGTGTTTGGCTGCTACCAACCCCCAACTCAACTCGCTGGCCAATTAATTAATTACTGCTCATTAATAACCGCTAATTAATCAGTAATTAATCATTACAAGTTCAGGAAAACATTAATTATCTCCTCCCGTTGTTTGGCTGCTACCAACCCCCGATTCAACTCGTTAATCCCTCATTAGGAAACGCCGCAATCCAAGCCCAGCTCTCGGTGCTGATTCCCCCCCTAATTAGCACTAATTAATGAATGAATTAACCACCTCGGCCTTGCTCTTCCTCTCGGCGGCCATCAGCGTCACCTTGTCCCCGCTGCTCCTTGGGCGCCGATTTGTACATGTCCAGCAGCAGCTTCATCTCCTTCTGGTTCTCCTGCGCCTTCCTGGGGGCGGGGCTGCCTCATTTGCATCTCGTTTGCATGGCCCGAAGCCACGCCCCCTGGCCCGGCCCCACCCCCTTTTGATTTCACCCCACCCCCTCATTAGCATCTCATTTGCATGGTCAAAAGACCACACCTCTTTACTTGGCTCCACCCCCTTCGATTTTACCCAACCGCCCTGTCCCCTCATTAGCATCTCATTAGCATGCTCAAGAGGCCACACCCCTTCATGTGGCTCCACCCCTTCGATTTCGCCCCCATTCCCTCATTAGCATCTCATTTACATGTTCAAAAGGCCACGCCCCTTGGCTTGACTCCACCCCTTTGATTTCACCCCAACCTCCCTGACCCCTCATTAGCATCTCATTTGCATAACCACCCCTCCAACACCTTCACCATTTCCAATCCCCCCCTCCCCAAAATCCCCAAAATTTCCCCAATTTCCCCCCCAAATCTCTTGCCCCGCCCCTCCCCGCCCCCTCATTAGCATCTCATTTGCATACTGACTTCAGCTCCGCCCTCAGCTGCTTCAGCACCTCCGAGTCTTTCTTCTTGGCCTCCTCGGCCCCGCCCTTGGGCCGCTCCCGCCCCCTCCCCCCGCCCCGCCCCGCCCATCCCCCGCTCGGGGCGGGGCCTGGGAGGGGGGAGGGGCCGGGGAGGGGGCGGGGCTTGTGAAGGGGCGGGGCTGGGGGCTGGGGAAGGGGCGGGGTTTGGGGCGGGGGAGGGGCCGGGGGGTTCTTCCTCCTCTTCTTTGGGTGGGGGAGGGGCCAGGGCAGCTTTGGGCGGGTCCTGGGGGGCGGGGCCTGAGGAGGCCACGCCCTCTTTGTCCTCGGCAGGGGGAGGGGCGGGGGCAGAGGCAGGGGGCGGGGTTTCCTCGGAGGTGGGAGGGGCTGAGCTGGAGGAGGGGGCGGGGCCTGAGGAGGAAGCGGAGGAGGAGGGGGGAGGGGGTGGGGGAGGGGCGGGGCCGGGAGTGGGCGGGGGCCCCGCTGGCCTGGAGGCGGAGCTGGAAGAGGAAGGGGGAGGAGTCAGGAGGCCCCGCCCACTGCAACAGCGCCTATTGAAGCCCCGCCCCCACTCTTAAAGGGACCCCCAACCCATTTTCAGGTAGGCCACGCCCCCTCTGAGTGACCCAGGTGTACCCAGGTGCCCCCAGGTGCCCCCAGGTGTCCCCAGGTGTATCCCAGGTGTCCCCAGGTGTATCCCAGGTGTATCCCAGGTGTATCCCAGGTGTCCCCAGGTGTGTCCCAGGTGTCCCCAGGTGTATCCCGGGTGTGTCCCCGTTCCCCCAGGTGCTCCCAGGTGTCCCCAGGTGTGTCCCAGGTGCTCCCAGGTGTCCCCAGGTGTATCCCGGGTGTGTCCCAGGTGTGTCCCCGTTCCCCCAGGTGCCCCAGGTGTCCCTAGGTGTATCCCAGGTGCCCCCAGGTGTCCCCCAGGTGTCCCCCAGGTGCCCCAGGTGTATCCCAGGTGCTCCCAGGTGCTCCCAGGTGTATCCCGGGTGTGTCCCCGTTCCCCCAGGTGCCCCAGGTGTCCCTAGGTGTATCCCAGGTGCCCCCAGGTGTCCCCCAGGTGTCCCCCAGGTGCCCCAGGTGTATCCCAGGTGCTCCCAGGTGCCCCCAGGTGTATCCCAGGTGTATCCCAGGTGCTCCCAGGTGCCCCCAGGTGTCCCCAGGTGTATCCCGGGTGTGTCCCCGTTCCCCCAGGTGCCCCAGGTGCGCTCACCTTGCCGATCTCGGCCTGCACCTCGCGCAGTTTGCGTTTGTAGCGCTGCACGTCGCCCTTCAGCTGGTGGTTGTGGTTCTGCAGGGAGCTGATCAGGTGCCGCATCTCCCGGTTGATGGGGCCTGCCCAGGTGCCACAGGTGAGGCAGGTACAGGGCAGGTGAGGCAGGTACAGGGCAGGTGAGACCCCACAGGTGAGACACAGACACAAAAAACAGGTAAAATACAGGCGAGTGGTTACACAGGTGTGTCCCAGGTGTGCCCAGGTGTGCCCAGGTGCCCCCAGGTGTGTCCCAGGTGCCCCCAGGTGTGTCCCCAGGTCCCCCCAGGTGCCCCCAGGTGTGTCCCAGGTGCCCCCAGGTGTGTCCCAGGTGTGCCCCCAGGTGTCCCCCAGGTGTGTCCCAGGTGCCCCCAGGTGCCCCCAGGTGTGCCCAGGTGCCCCCCAGGTGTGCCCCCAGGTGCCCCCAGGTGCCCCCAGGTGCCCCCAGGTGTGTCCCCCAGGTGCCCCAGGTGCCCCCAGGTGCCCCCAGGTGTGTCCCCAGGTGCCCCCAGGTGCCCCCCAGGTGCCCCCAGGTGTGCCTCACCTGCCTGCTCGTTGGCGGCCAGGTTCTGCTCGAACTCGATGCGCAGCATCTCGTACTCCTTGCGCACCTGGGCCAAGGTGTCCTCCAGCTGGATCACCTCGGTGCGCAGGCGCTTCTGCACGCCCAGCTCGTCGCTCTGCCGGGAGCCCCCGCCTCAGACACCTCCGGCACATCCGGGGGAATCCGGGGGAATCCGGGGGAATTCGGGGGAATTCGGGGGAATCCGGGGGAATTTGGGGGAATTTGGGGGAATTTGGGGGAATTTGGGGGAATTTCCCAACGTTTTTAGAGTTTTTTGGCGCCTCCTTCTGATCTTTTTCGATTTTTTTTTCAATTTTCTTTGTATTCTTAAGGAGTTTTTTTGAAATGATTTTTTGGGTTTTTCTTCCTTTTTGGATTCTCTTTGGTTCGAGTTCTGGGTTTTCCAGGAATTTTCTGGATTTTCGGGGATTTTGGGGGAATTTCGTTGGATTTTGAGGGAATTCTGGAGAATTTTTGGTGTTGTCGGCGGCCATCTTGGCTGAGGCATGATGGGATTGACCATGCTGGCAGCCATCTTGGATGAGGAATTATGGGATTGATGGTGCTGGCAGCCATCTTGGATGGGGAATTATGGGATTGATGGTGCTGGCAGCCATCTTGGATGAGGAATTATGGGATTGACAGTGCCAGCGGCCATCTTGGCTGAGGAATTATGGGATTGATGGTGCTGGCAGCCATCTTGGATGGGGAATTATGGGATTGATGGTGCTGGCAGCCATCTTGGCTGAGGAATTATGGGATTGATGGGGTGCTGGCCGCCATCTTGGATGGGGAATGATGGGATTGATGTGCTGGCAGCCATCTTGGATGGGGAATTATGGGATTGGACTGTGCCGGTGGCCATCTTGGATGGGGAATTATGGGATTGACTGTGCCGTTGACTGTGCCGGCGGCCATCTTGGCTGAGGAATTATGGGATTGATGCCAACAGCCATCTTGGATGGGGAATTATGGGATTGATGGTGCCAGCGGGCCATTTTGGATGGGGAATTATGGGATTGATGGTGCCGGCAGCCATCTTGGATCAGCATTATTGGGATTTAAACGACCCCAACCGACCCCAGATCCCCCCGTGACCCCCGTGTGACCCCCGTGTTACCCCCCCGTGACCCTGTGTGACCCCCCTGTGACCCCCCCGTGTTACCCCCCCCGTGACCCCCCCCGTGTGACCCCCCTGTGACCCCCCATGACCCCCGTGTTACCCCCCCGTGACCCCTGTGTGACCCCCGTGTGACCCCTCTGTGACCCCCCCGTGACCCCTGTGTGACCCCCCCCTGTGACCCCCCATGACCCCCGTGTGACCCCCCCCGTGACCCCCGCGTGCCCCCGGTGCCCCCCCGGGGCGCGGGCGCACCTCCATGTGCTCGATGTGGCGCAGGTGGCTGTTCTTGGTGGCCTGCAGCAGCGCCCGCGCCTCGTCCAGCTGCGTCTTCACCTGCAGGCTCTCGTGGTAGAGCAGCGAGAACTGCGACTGCAGCACCTTGTACTCCAGCGCCTCCTTCACCGCCTCCTCGGGGAGGGACCGCAGCGCCACCTGGGGGCACCGCAGCGTCACCTGGGGGACACCTGGGGGACACCTGAGCCACCTGCACTCAGCTGAGTGACACCTGGGGGCGCCAGAGCATCACCTCTGACACCTGGGGGGACACCTGAGCCCCACCTGAGCCACCTGCACTGAGCTGAGTGACACCTGGGGGCGCCAGAGCATCACCTCTGACACCTGAGCCCCACCTGAGCCACCTGCACTGAGCTGAGTGACACCTGGGGGCGCCAGAGCATCACCTCCGACACCTGGGGGACACCTGGGGGACACCTGAGCCCCACCTGCACTGAGCTGAGTGACACCTGGGGGCGCCAGAGCGCCACCTTCCACACCTGGGGGACACCTGAGCCACCTGCACTGAGCTGAGTGACACCTGGGGCGCCAGAGCATCACCCTCTGACACCTGGGGGACACCTGAGCCACCTGCACTGAGCTGAGTGACACCTGTGTGACACCTGAGCATCACCTCTGACACCTGAGCCACACTGAGCCACCTGCACTGAGCTGAGTGACACCTGGGGGCGCCAGAGCATCACCTCTGACACCTGAGCCCCACCTGAGCCACCTGCACTGAGCTGAGTGACACCTGGGGGCGCCAGAGCATCACCTCTGACACCTGGGGGACACCTGAGCCACGCCTGAGCCACACCTGAGCGTCACCTCTGACACCTGGGGGACACCTGAGCCACACCTGAGCCACCTGCACTGAGCTGAGTGACACCTGGAGTCACTTGTGTACCTGGGGGCCCCTGCATCGCCCCCCAACATCCCTGATATGCCCTGCAGGCCCCAGGTGCCCCCAGGTGTCCCCCAGGTGTCCCCAGGTGTCCCCAGGTGTCCCCAGGTGCCCCCTGCAGCCCCCAGGTGTCCCCCAGGTGTCCCCAGGTGCCCCCAGGTGTCCCCAGGTGTCCCCCAGGTGTCCCCAGGTGTTCCCCACGTGTCCCCCAGGTATCCCAGGGTGTCCCCTGCAGCCCCCAGGTTGCCCCCACGTGTCCCCCAGGTGTCCCCAGGTGTCCCCCAGGTGCCCCCAGGTGCCCCCAGGTGCCCCCTGCAGCCCCCAGGTGCCCCCCAGGTGTCCCCAGGTGTTCCCCAGGTGTCCCCAGGTACCCCCAGGTGTCCCCAGGTGCCCCCCAGGTGTCCCCCAGGTGCCCCCTGCAGCCCCCAGGTGTTCCCCACGTGCCCCCAGGTGTCCCCAGGTGTCCCCAGGTGTCCCCCAGGTGCCCCCAGGTACCCCCAGGTGCCCCCCAGGTGCCCCCAGGTGTCACCTTGAGGCGCTCCTGGCCCCGCACGGCCGCCTGCAGCTCCAGCTGCAGCTTCTCCAGCTCGGCCATGCGGGAGTTGGCCAGCTCCTGGTTCCCCTCCAGCTCCGCGTTCAGCATCTCAAACTGCGGGAAAGGACCCAAAACCGCCGCCTTTCACCCCAAAATCCACGGCCGTCCCAAAAACCCCCCCATTTCCCAAACTTTCCCAGGAAAAAATCCCCAAATTTTACCCCAAATCCACCAAAATCCATCCCAAATCCACCCCAAATCCATCCCAAATCCAAGCTCAGCATCTCAAACTGCGGGGAACAAACCCAAAACCCCGCGTTTCACCCCAAAATCCACGGCCGTCCCAAAAATCCCCCATTCCCGAAACTTGCCCAGGAAAAAATCCCCAAAATTTACCCCAAATCCACCAAAATCCAGCCCCAATCAAGCTCAGCACCTCAAACCACGGGAAAGGACCCCAAATCCCCGGATTTAACCCCAAAAAGTCACTAAATTCCAAAAAAGTTCCCCAAAAATTCCCAAATTTCCCCCCAATTTCCCGAATTCCCCCCAAATTCCCAAATTTCCCCCCAAATTCCCAAATTTCCCCCCAAATCCCCTGGTACCTTCTGCATGCTCAGGGTGATCTGCCCGCCCTGGAAACCCCCGGAGCTGCCGGAGCCGTAGGAGCCCGAGGTGAGCTGGGGACAGGTGAGACACCGACAGGTGAGACACGGACAGGTGAGACACGGACAGGTGAGACACGGACAGGTGTGCCACCAGGTGTGCGCTACCTGGCCCAGGTGTGTGTTACCTGTCCCCAGGTGTGTGTTACCCATCCCCAGGTGTGTGTTAGCCATGCCCAGGTGTGCCCAGGTGTGCCCAGGTGTGCCCAGGTGCGGGTTACCTGCTCCAGTGCCTCGGCCAGGTGCCTGTCCAGCCGGCTCTCCCTCTTGCGCAGTTTGGCACTGTCCCAGGTGTGTGTTACCCGTGCCCAGGTGTGTGTTACCCATCCCCAGGTGTGCCCAGGTGTGCCCAGGTGTGCCCAGGTGCGGGTTACCTGCTCCAGCGCCTCGGCCAGGTGCCTGTCCAGCCGGCTCTCCCTCTTGCGCAGTTTGGCGCTGTCCCACTGCAGCCCCTCCAGCGTCGTCCCCATCTCCAGCACCTTCGTCTCGGCCGAGCCCGCCTTGTCCTGCAGCTCCGCCAGCTGCGCAGGTGAGCGACAGGTGAGACAGGTGAGACAGGTGAGCGACAGGGGAGACAGGTGAGGGACAGGGGAGACAGGTGAGGGACAGGGGAGACAGGTGAAAGAGACAGGTGAGGGACAGTTGAGGGACAGGTGAGACAGGTGAGGGACAGGTGAGACAGGTGAGACAAGTGAGAGACAGGTGAGCACAGGTACAAAAAGGTGAGATAAGGAATACAAGTACAGCCAGGTGAGACAGGTATGGACAGGGGAGAGACAGGTGAGCACAGGTACAGGCAGGTGAGCACAGGTGACACTCAGGTACGACAGGTGACATACAGCTAACACAGGTAACACAGAGACAACACACAGGTGACGCTCAGGTGCGCCCAGCTGTGACGAACAGGTAACACACAGGTGTGGCACAGGTGTGCCCAGGTACCTCCAGGGCCTCCCGCTGGTGCTTCTCGTGCAGGTGCTGAGTCAGCTCCTGCAGCCGCCGGTGCTCCCGCAGCCGCTCCCGCAGCAGCTCCCGCCCGGCCTCCGCCAGCTCGGCTGCACAGGTGTGCACAGGTGTGCCCAGGTGAGCACACATGTGCCCAGGTGAGCCCCAAACCCCTCAGGTGTGCCCAGGTGAGCCCTAAACCTCCCCAGGTGTGTCCAGGTGAGCCCCAAACCTCCCCAAGTGTCCTCCAAACCCCCTTTAAACCTCCCCAGGTGTGCCCAGGTGAGCCCAGGTATGCTCCAAACACGCCTGGTATGTCCCAGGTGCCCCCAGCTCCCCCCAGGTGTGCCCAGGTGTATCCCAGGTGTGCCCAGGTGCCCCCAGGTGTATCCCAGGTGTGCCCAGCTGCACCCAGGTGTTCCAGGTGTTCCCAGGTGAGCCCCAAACCCTCCCAGGTGTACCCAGGTGTATCCCAGGTGCACCCAGGTGTGCGCAGGTACTCACGGCGGGCGCTCAGGTGCCCCCCCAGGTGGTGCAGCCCCCTCTGGACCCTGGCCAGGGCCCCCCCCAGCCGGGCCACGGCCTCGGGGGCGAAGCTCAGCCGGGGCGGGGGCGGGGCGGGCGGCCACACCCTCCTCGGCCCCGCCCACCCAGGCCTCTGCAACCCAGAGGTGCTCATTAATATTCACTTATGTAAATTAGGCAGCAAATCTCCCCCCTCCGCTTCCCCCAAAAAACTCGACCCCAAATTCTCCCAAATTCGCCCCAAAATTCCCAAATTTCCTCCCCAAAATTCCCCAAATCCTCCCCAAAATTCCCAAATTTCCTCCCCAGAATTCCCCAATTTTCTCCTCAGAATTCCCAAATTTCCTCCCCAGAATTCCCAAATTTCCTCCCCAGAATTCCCCAATTTCCTCCCCAAAATTTCCCAAATTTCCTCCCCAATCCCCCCCGTTCCCCTCCCCCCCTCACCTCTCCTCTCGGGCTCCCCGGGGGG
The DNA here is from genome assembly GCA_027886175.1 of Phylloscopus collybita. Taxonomy (NCBI): domain Eukaryota; kingdom Metazoa; phylum Chordata; class Aves; order Passeriformes; family Phylloscopidae; genus Phylloscopus; species Phylloscopus collybita. Next base: position 39,823 of record JAJNNQ010000414.1, read on the forward strand.
GTTCGGGGGGGCTCGGGGGGGTCCCCGGGGGGGTCCCCGGGGGGCGGGGCCGCCACCCCTCCCCCGCCCCCGGCCCCTCCCCCGTCGCCGTCGCAGCGGCGCAGCAGGGCCTGCACCTCCGAGTCCAGCTGGGGAGGGAAGGGTTAAATCACCCCAAAAAACCCCAAAAACCCCGAAATTCCCCCCCAAAAAACCCCAAAATTCCCCCCAAAAAAACCCCAAAAACCCCGAAATTCTCCCCAAAAAACCCCAAAACTCCCCCAAAAAAAACCCCAAAATTCCCCCCCAAAATGGGCCAGAGTCCAGCTGGGCAGGGAAGGGTTAAAATCACCCCCAAAAAAACCCAAAATTCCCCCAAATTCCCCTTTTTTTGGCTCTTTTAACCCTGAGTTTCCTGCATTTCCTCCCTCCCAGGTGTGCCCAGGTGCGCCTCACCTGCGCCCAGAAGCGGTTGACCAGGTGCAGCGTGGCGTCGTCGGTGGCCTGGCGCTTCTCCAGCTTCTCGATGCGCTCGCGGAGCTCGTCCTCGCACACCTGGCGCTGCTCCAGCCGCTCCGCCAGCTTCTTGTTCCGGAACTGCAGCACCTTGACGTCCATCTCCTCCTGCGCAGGTGGGACAGGTGTCACACAGCTGAGACAGGTGTGTACAGGTGTGCACAGGTGCGACAGGTGTCACACAGCTGAGACAAGTGTGCACAGGTGTGTTTTATCCCTGCCCAGGTGTGTTTTACCCCAGCCCAGGTGTGCCCAGGTGTGTTTTACCCCAGCCCAGGTGTGTTTTCTCCCTCCCAGGTGTGCCCAGGTGTGTTTTACCCCAGCCCAGGTGTGTTTTCTCCCTCCCCAGGTGTGCCCAGATGTGTTTTTACCCCTCCCCAGGTGTGTCCAGGTGTGTTTTATCCCTCCCCAGGTGTGTTTTCTCCCTCCCCAGGTGTGCCCAGGTGTGTTTTACCCCTCCCCAGGTGTGTTTTATCCCTCCCCAGGTGTGTTTTCTCCCTCCCCAGGTGTGTCCAGGTGTGTTTTACCCCTCCCCAGGTGTGTCCAGGTGTGTTTTACCCCAGCCCAGGTGTGTTTTCTCTCTCCCCAGGTGTGCCCAGGTGTGTTTTACCCCTCCCCAGGTGTGTCCAGGTGTGTTTTATCCCTGCCCAGATGTGTTTTACCCCTCCCCAGCTGTGCCCAGGTGTGTTTTCTCCCTCCCCAGGTGTGCCCAGGTGCGCTCACCGTGGAGGAGATGCCCCCCAGGCGCAGGGGCTCGATCAGGGTGGTCGGGGGCTGCTCCTCCCGGGGGGGTCTCTTCTCGGGGGGGCCCCCCCGGCCTCGGGGGGTCCCCGCTTGGCCCCGAGCCCGGCCATGGACACCTGGGCACAGGTGAGCACAGGTGAGCACAGGTGAGCACTGGGGGGGGGGTCAGGGGGATTTTGGGAAGGATTGCAGTGGATTTGGGGAGGTTTGGGCGGGGGGGGTGGCAGAGAATTTTCAGGAGATTCGTGGGGTTTTGGGCGGATTTCACGAAGTTTTAGGATTTTAAGGAGAATTTTTGGGGACTTTGAGCACCTGGGCGGGGGGTTGTGAGAAAAATTTGGGGTTTTTAGGGGATTTCTTTTCGGAAAACTCCAAGTTCGGGGAGGGGTTGAGGAAAGGGTTGAACGTTCGGTTGTGCCCGGGTGGCTCGGGGAGGATTTTTAGGGTGAAAAAAGGAAGATTTGGGGACGTTTGGGACGCCAAGGGGATTGGGGAGGGTCCCAGGATGGGAATTTGGAGAAATCTGAGGTTCTGGGGACGAGATCTGGGGACATTTGGGAGGATTTGGGGACATTTGGAGGATTCGGGGACATTTGGAGGATTCGGGGACACTTTGAACGATTCGGGGGCGCCGACGCTTTCTTTGTGGAAGCCTCAGGGGAGATCGGAGCGCTCCGGCAATGAAATTTGGGGGAATTTTGGGGCTTTTTAAAAACGGCTGAGGGCCCTGGGCGCCAGCGGGTGGGAATGAGGGGCTTTGGAGGGGTCACGGGAGGGATTTTGGGTCATTTTGGGCCGATTTCCAGCGACTTCGGGCCATCCGGAGCTCAGCGCCGCCTGAGGCGCCAAAATGGCGGCCTGAGGGGATCGTGAGGGGCGAGGGCAAGAACGGCGCCTCGGAGCGGCCCGGAAAGGCACCGGGAGGTTTCGGGGATGGTTCCGAAGGGATGTGGGATAATTTTGGGTCCGTTTCGAGCGATTTTGGGCTTTTTTGGGTTTTTTTAAAGGGGCCCTTCCGCACCCCCCTCAGAGCTCACCGGAGCCGCCGCCGCCGTCAGCGCCCCCTAGCGCCGCGGCGGCACCGCGCACGCGCGGGCACCGCCCACCGCCAGCCGTGATTGCTGCGCCGTCCTGGCCCAGCCCCTGCTGCCATGGTAACGGCGGGAGGGCGGGAAAAGGCGTCCGCCGGGCGGCTCTTAAAGGGGCAAGGGGAGCTCTTAAAGCGGCGATGGCGGCAGTGGGGCCCGCAGAAGGCTTCGGGGACCCCCGGGACCTCTGAGCCCCCCCGAAACCCCCAAAAACCCCTCTGGGCACCCCAAAAAAACCGCCAGAAGCCCAAACCCCCCCCCCAAATCCTCTGGGATGCCCCAAAAAAACCCCGACCCTACAGGGACCCCAAAACTGCCCTGGGGACCCCCAAAACCTCTCAGGAACCCCCAAAATCTCTCTGGGCCCACCCCCAAAATTCACTCAGATCCTCCCGAGTTTTCCCAGCTCCATTAGGAGCCCAAAATTCCCCCCAAAACTGCCCCAAGACCCCCCAAAAGCCCCTCCAAAATTCCCCAAAAATCCCTCAATTCCTCCCCCCAATCCCCCCCAAAATCCTTCAAAACCTCTCCAGGGACCCCCAAAAATTCTCCCAAAAAAACCCCAAAATTCCCCCGCATCCCCACCCCCAACCCCGCCCCCAACTCCCCTCCCCCCCCCAAGGGGGCCCCAAAACCGGGAATTTTCAACCCTTTTTTTTTATTCATCGCAGGAAAAGCTCCGACCGCTGTCTGGGCAGGGCGGGGGAGGGGCGGGAACACCTCCCCTCCCCCCCTCCCCCGGGGGCCTCCCCTCCCCCAAAACCCGGCCCCGCCCCCCCCCCCCTCCCCCGTCCCCGGCCCAGCAACAAAGCACCTTTGCATAGATCGGGTTCAAAAGGAACCAATTTTACAACGGGGGGGGAGGGGAGGGGAGGGAAACGAGGGGAAAAAACCGCCCCTCCCCCACCCCCGGACCCTCCCCGACTCTGCTGGGCCCGGTCCGAAAACAAGATGGCCGCCGGGATTTAAGATGGCTGCCAGAGTCGCGGAAGTCGGGGGAGACAAGATGGCCGCCGGGTTTCGGTGTCGGCTCGTAGCCAAGGCAGCCGCCGGGAACCAAGATGGCTGCCTGGTCACATGGAAGTTGGCGGGAGGCAAGATGGCCGCCGGGTTTTGGCGTCTGCTTGCGGTAAAGACGGCTGCCGGAAATCAAGATGGTCGCCAGGAGTCACAGAAGGTTGCAGGGAGGCAAGATGGCCGCAAGGTTTCTGCGTCTGCGCGCGGCCGAGATCGCTGCCGGGTCACATGCTAGAGTCAAGATGGCTGCCAGGAGGCAAAATGGCCGCCAGGAGTCACCGAGTTCCCAGGGGGCAAGATGGCCACCAGGTTTTGGTGTCAGTCCGTGGTTAAGATGGCTTCCAGTCCAGGTGATTACTGGATCAAGATGGCCGCTGACGAGCAAGATGGCCGCCAGAGCACAAACGGTGATGAGAGTCAAGGAAACAAAATGGCCGCCAGGAAACAAAATGGCAGCCAGGAAACAAAATGGCCGCCAGGTTTTCTCACGGCCGCGGTCAAGATGGCCGCCGGGCCCGGTGCTGCTGAGAGGATTCAAGATGGCCGCCAGGCTCAGGATCAAGATGGCTGCCAGCCCCAAGATGGCCGCCGAGGTGGGGATGTCACTGTGTCGGCCATATTGGGGCCACGCCCTCCGCCGGATTGGAACCAATCAAATGTCACCCACTGTGTCAGCCATATTGTGGTGATCCCGTCAGCCATATTGGGGTCAAATGTCACCATGTCGGCCATATTGTGGTATATCAGTCAGCCATATTGGGGTCAAAGGTCACCACATCGGCCATATTGTGGTATATCAGTCAGCCATATTGGGGTCAAAGGTCACCATGTCGGCCATATTGACTGCATCACCCCGCGATCACCTGACCGTACTCAGGCCGCCGTCGGCCATTTTGTTCCCCACCAACCGTTCGGCCCCCGCCCCGTCGGCCATCTTGACCCGCGCGCCCCGCCGCTCGGCCATTTTGTCCTGCCATCTTCCCCCCCGCCGCCATCCGGCCGCCATCTTGTCACGTCTTGGCCTTCCTCCCCCTCAGCGCCGCCCCCACCCCCGCGGGGGGGTCCTGGGGGGCCGCCCCTCCCCCGCCCTGCGCCGGGGCGGCCGCGCAGCGCCGGGGGGGCTGCAGCCGGCGGGGCGGGGCCGCAGGGGAGCCGCGCCCGCGCCGCCTCCTCCTGGCGGCTGCCGGCTGCGCGCCGACCCCGCCCCCGCCCCGGCGCCGCCGCTTGGCCGGGGGCTGGGGGGGGAGGGGCTCCTTCCTCCTGGCCCCGCCCCCCTCGTCGCCGCTCTCCTCGGGGGGGCGGGGCCTCCTCCGCGGCTCCCGCGTCAGGGGCGGGGCCAGCGGCGCCCCGGGGCGCCCCCGGGTGCTGCGGGGGGGGGCCGGGCGAGGCCGAGCGGGGGCTGGGCGAGCGCGACCCCTCCCCTCCCCCCTCCCCCGCCGCCATCTTGGGAGGGCGCCCCCTGCGGCGCTTCTTCCGCGCCGGCAGCGGCGACCCCCCCGCCCCTCCCCCCTCCCCCGCCCTCCCCCGCAGGGGGCGGCCCCGGCGCCTGCCCCTCCCCCCCCCCGGCTCGGGGGCGGGGCCGGGGCGCTGGGGCGGGGTCCCGGGGCGGCGCCGGCGGGAGCGGGCCCCGCCCAGCAGCCGCCGCTTGGGGGGGCGGCCGCGGCGGCGCTTGGCGGGCGGGGCCGAGGCGGGCGGGGCCGGCTGGGCGGGGTCGCGGGGGCGGCGGCGGCGGGGAGCCCCGCCCCCCGCGGGGGCGGAGCCGGGGGGCGGGGCCTCCAGCACGGTGACCAGGCGGCCGGGCAGCGTCCGCAGCACCTTGGCGGCCGGGCCGCTGCCCCGGCTCTGCCGGATCTCCACGTCGGCGCTGCGCCGGCGCCGCGGGGGCGGGGCCACGGCCGCCGGGGGCGGGGGCGGGGGGGGAGGGGGCGGGGCCGGGGGGCGGCTCCTCCTCCTCCTGTGGAGGTGGGGGAGGAGGAGGAGGGGAGGGGGGAGGGGGAGGCGATGACGTAACGGCCGCAGGGGGAGGGGCAGGGGGCGGGGACGGCGGCGGAGGGGGGCGGGGAGGAGGGGGGGAGGGGGCGGTGACGTCACGCGGGGCGGGGATGACGTCACGGCGGGCGGGCTGGGGGGAGGGCGGGGCGGTGACGTTGTGGGGGGCGGGGGCGTGGCCGGGGGCGTGGCCGGCGGCGGTGACGTCACCGGCGGCTGCGGCGACGCCGCTGGGCCGGGCTGCTGGGCGGCCGATGACGTCGGCGATGACGTCACCGATGACGTCACCGCCCTCAGCCGCTGACTGGCGCGCGTCCCCGGCCGCTCGGGGTGGGGGGGGCGGGGCCGCACCCTCCGGGCCTTCCGGGACCCCGCCCGCTCCCCTCCCCCGCCGCCCCCTCCCCGCTCCCCTGCCGTTCTCTCCGCCCCTCCCCCTTTCTCGGGGCGGGGCTCCTCCTCCCTGGCCCCTCCCCCCGGCCCCGCCCCTCCCCCCACCGGGGCGGCCCCCGGGGGCTCCTCCTGCCCCTCCCCCTCCTCCTCCTCCTCCTCCTCCTCCTCGGGGGGGCCGGGCCGGGGGTGGGGCAGCCGGAAGCGCCCCCCGCCCCCCTTGGCCTGGTCGATGTCCTTGCGGGCGGCCTCCACCTGCTCCTGCCGGGGGGGAGGGGCCAGGTGAGACCCCGCCCCCAGACCCACCTGGGGCCACCCCCAAATCCCACCCCAGCTCCTCCCCCCGGGTTGTTTTTTGGGATTTTCCTGAAGTTTTTGTGTTCTCAAATCAGAACCCCCCCCCAAAATTCCGAATGGACTCTTCCGCGCCCCCTCTGATTTTGGAAACCCCCAAACCCGTGGGAATCCTTCCCCCCCCGCCCCTGAACGCAAATGGACTCGTCCAATCCAAAAGACCCCCTCCCCCACAAAACCCCCCCAAACCCCACTGGGCCCCCCAAACCCCCCCAGACCTCGGCCTGCTTCAGCTCCTCCCTGCTGACGTCCTCCAGCGAGGCCTCCAGGAAGTTCATGGCGTAGCGCTCGATGGGGGTCAGCTGCAATCCGGGGGGGTCAGCGGCCGGGGACCCCCAAAAACAACCCCCGGGACCCCCAGAAACAACCCCCAAAAACACCCCCGGGACCCCCAGAAACAACCCCCAAAAACACCCCCGGGACCCCCCAAAAACACCCCAGGCCCCCCCAAAAACACCCCCGGGACCCCCAGAAACAACCCCCAAAAACACCCCCAGGAGCCCCCAAAACCAAAATGTTCTCGAACCCCGAAATCTCCCACAAAAACCCCAAAAATCTGCTTAAAAAACCCTCAAATCTCCCTGAAATGCCCCCAAAATCGTGCCAGGTGTGCCCCAAACTGCCCCAGGTGTGCACCAAACCCCCCCAGGTGTGCCCCAAACCCCTCCAGGTGTGCACCAAACCCCCCCAGGTGTGCACCAAACCCCCCCAGGTGTGCCCAGGTGTATCCCAGGTGTATCCCAGGTGCACCCCGGTGCCCCCAGGTGCGCTCACCTGCTCCACCAGGGCGGCGATCTCCTGCTCGGCCTTGCTGAGCTCCTCCTCGGGGCCCTCGGGGGCGGCGCCGTCCTCGGGGCTCAGGGACTCGCTGAACTCGGCCAGCGCCGCCACGTGCTCGGCCTGCGCCTGCGAGGCCGCCCGGATGTCCTCGGGGTCCTCGGCGCCGCACAGCGCCTGGGGACAGCGACAGGGGACATTGGGGACATTGGGGACATCATTGGGGACACTGCCCCAATGTCCTCGGGGTCCTCGGCGCCGCACAGCGCCTGGGGACAGCAGGGGACAGCATTGGGGACATTGGGGACAGCATTGGGGACACTGCCCCAATGTCCTCGGGGTCCTCCACCCCGCACAGCGCCTGGGGACAGGGACAGGGGACATTGGGGACATCACTGGGGACACTGCCCCAATGTCCTCGGGGTCCTTGGCACCGCACAGGGCCTGGGAGGGACATTGGTGACACATTTGTGGCCCTTGGGGACATGGAGAACATTTGGGGACATTTGAGAGCACTGGGGACATCGAGATCATCGGGGACGCTGGGGACACCTGGAGACACCTGGAGACACCTGGGGACACCTGGGGACACCGGTGGCCCTCGGGGACGTTGGGGACCCCCCCAGGTGCGCCTCACCTGCTCCAGGATGTGCGTCCTCCTGCTGGCGGCGGGGTCCTCGTCCTCCTCGTTGTCCCCATTGTCCCTGTCCCCGCTGTCCCCGGGGTCCCGGGTGTCACCGTCCCCGTCGCGTTCCCGCGGTGGCGCCTCCTCGGGAGCCATCTCGAACAGCTCGCGGATGGTTTGCTGCGGGGACGCACCTGAGTTACACCTGGGGGCACCTGGGGGGACCGGGGAGCACCTGGGACAAACCTGGGTTACACCTGGGGGCACCTGGGAGCCTCTGGGACACACCTGGGCTCACCTGAGGACACCTGGGGCCATCTGAGAGCCCACGGGACACGCCCATGCTCACCTGGGGACACCTGAGAGCCTGTCTGATACACCTGGGGGCACCTGGACCACATCTGGACACCCCCAACTCCTCCCCTGCTGGGGGCTCACCTGCCTGTCTCACCTGCCGGGGGCTCACCTGTTTGAAGTAGGCGGTGGTGAAGTTCCCGCCCTCGATGGCCATGTCCCCCAGCAGCCGCTTCTGATTGGCCTTCTTGAGGATGTTCTCCTCCACCGTGCGCTCGCTGATCAACCTGGGCAGGTGAGACAGGTAAGGGACAGGTGAGACAGGCAACGGACAGGTGAGACAGGTAAGGGACAGGTGAGACAGGTAAGGGACAGGTGAAAGACAGGTGAGATACAGGTGAGAAACAAGTGAGAGACAGGTGAGAGACAAGTGACAGACAAGTGAGATACAGGTGACAGGTGAGAGACAGGTTACAGGTGAAATACAGGTGAGATACAGGTGAGATACAGGTGAGCACCCAGGTGCTACAGGGTGAGTCTCCAACTCCCAAACACTGACACAGGTGAGGCTTTAACTCCCGAACACCTGCCCAGGTGAGGCCGCAGCCCCCCCCAGGTGCCCCCCGGCTCACCTGTAGATGTGGACGTCGCGGGTCTGGCCGATGCGGTGGCACCTGTCCTGCGCCTGCGCGTCCATGGTGGGGTTCCAGTCGGAGTCGTAGAACACCACCGTGTCCGCGCCCGCCAGGTTGACCCCGACCCCGCCCGAGCGCGTGGACAGGATGAAGCAGAAGATGCGCTTGTCGGCGTTGAAGCGCTCCATCAGCGCCTGCGGGACAGGTGAGGGCGGGAGGCACCTGGGTGCACCTGGGGCACACCTGGGGCACACCTGGGAGGGGACCTGATACACCTGGGAACACCTGAGGCAGACCTGGGAGGGGACCTGATACACCTGGGAAAACCTGGGCACACCTGGGAGGGACCCTGATACACCTGGGAACACCTGGGCACACCTGGGAGGGGACCTGATACACCTGGGAACACCTGGGCACACCTGGGGCACACCTGGGAGGGACCCTGATACACCTGGGAACACCTGGGCACACCTGGGGCACACCTGGGAGGGACCCTGACACACTTGGAAGGGACCCTGATACACCCGGGAGGGACCTCAGGGCACTCAGGAGATCACCTGGGATACACCTGGGCACACCTGCAGCGCATCGGACATTGCCCTGCCCCTGCACCCAGGTGTGTCCCAAGCCTCTCTAACCCTACCCAGGTGTGTCCCAGGTGTGCCCAGGTGTCTCTAACCCTGCTCAGGTGTATCCCAGGTGTCTCTAATCCCTCCCAGGTGTCTCTAACCCTGCTCAGGTGTATCCCAGGTGTCTCTAACCCCACCCAGGTGTGTCCGGGTGTATCCCAGGTGCCCCCAGCCCCGCCCAGGTGCGGCCCGGAGCTCACCTGCCGCTGCTCGACGCGGGTGGAGCCGTCCAGGCGCAGGTAGATGTGGCCGTGGAAGGTGAGGAAGCGCTCGAGGACGTCGAGCATCCGCGTCATCTGCGTGAAGATCAGCACGCGGTGCCCCCCGGCCCGGAGCCGCCGCAGCAGCACGTCCAGCGCCTGCAGCTTACCTGCGCAGGTGAGACAGGTGAGACAGGGGAGAGACAGACAGGTGGGACAGGGGAGAGACAGACAGGTGGGACAGGTGGTAAGTGAGGTATGTGAGACAGGTAAGAGACAGGGACGTGAAGGACAAACAAGTGAGACAGGTGAAGGACCAGCAGGGCAGGTGAGGGACAGCCAGTGACACCCTGGGGGGGCTGCTCCCCCCCCGCCACTACCCCCCCGTGACCCCCAGACCCAAAACCACCCCAGCATCCCCAAATGTTCCCAGGTGTGCCCCCAGGTGTACCCCAGGTGTACCCCAGGTGCCCCCCAGGTGTCCCCCCTTACCGCAGTCGTACTGCACCAGCCGAGGGTCCGGGAATTGCGTCCTGGGCCCGAGCAGGGCCCCGCCCCCCGGCAGGTGCCCCCCGCGCTCGCGCAGCTCCTGCTGCAGCTGCTGCTCCAGGCGCTGCCGCTGCCGCTGCGCCCAGGGCGGGGGGCGCCCGCTGTGCAGGGACACGCCCCGGGCGGCCACCGCGGGGACGGCCACCAGGAACCTGCGGGGACAGCATTGGGGACATTGGGGACATTGGGGACACGCCCCCGGCGGCCACCGCGGGCACTGCCACCAGGAACCTGCGGGGACAGCAGGGACATTGGGAACATCATTGGGGACACCCCCGGCACCACCACCAGGAACCTAAAACCGAAAAAACTTAAAAAACAAAACCCAAAAAAAATCCCAATTAAAAAAAAAAAATTCCCCAAAAAATCCCCAAGAAAATAAAAAAGTTTCCTCAAAAACCCTAAAAAAGTTAAAAAAAAAACCCCAAAAAATCCAAACAGAATTAAAAAAATACCCCAAAAATTCTGAGAAAAAATTTTCTTCAAAAACCCTAAAAAAAAAAAACCCCAAAAAATCCCAATAAAAAGAAAAAAATTTCCTCAAAAAACATGGAAAAAAAATCCCCAAAAAACCTTAAAAAATTTAAAAAAATCCCCCAAAAAATCAAAATAAAAAGAAAAAAAATTCCCCAAAAAATCCCCAAGAAAAAAAAAATTCCCCAAAAAACCTAAAAAAAAAACAACCCAAAAAATCCCCCCAAAACCTAAAAAAAACCCCAAAAATCCCCCAAAAACCTAAATAAAAACCCCAAAAAACCTTAAAAAAACCCCAAAAATCCCCCAAAAACTCAGCACCAAACCCAAACCAGTCCCGGAAGGTTCCAGCAGCTCCCCTGACCTGTCGAGCAGCGGCTTCATCTGCTGCAGGCGCTGGGGCGGGCCCAGCACGGCGCGCTCCAGGGCGCCCCCGGGCGGCGCCAGGCGCGGCGGCGGCAGCGTCAGGAAGGCCAGCACCTCGCGGCCGTAGACGGGGCTGAGGCCGCAGCGCAGCTCGTTCAGCCGCAGCAGCCGCTCCAGCCGCTCCGCCCGGCCCCGCGCGCGCCGCGCCTCCAGCGATTCCTGGGGGAGGGGGGAAGGAAACAATGGGATAAAAACAATGGAAAACAATGGGATTGGGAATGGCAGAAACCCGCCCGGCCCCGCGCGCGCCGCGCCTCCAGGGACTCCTGGGGAGAGGGGAAAGAAAATAAACCTGAGGGGAATGGGAGTGGGAATGGCTGAAACCCGCCCGGGAACACCCGGGATCGGCGCGGGAAAGGTCACCGGGAACGGCCCCCGGGGGGTTCCCGCCAAAAAACCCCCGCCTGGACCCCCCCGTCCCAAAGATTCCCACCGAACCCATCCCTCCCGGTAAATTCCGGCCGCAACCCCGAAAAATTCCCACTGAAACTCCTCACAGTTCCCGCCAGAACTCCCTTAAAAAATTCCCGCCAAAAATCCCCTCGCAATTCCCGCCAAAACTCCCTTAAAAATTCCCGCCAAAAATCCCCTCGCAATTCCCGCCAAAACCCCTCACAGCTCCCGCCAAAACTCCCCTAAAAATCCTGCCAAAACCCCTCGCAATTCCTTCCAAACCCCCCTAAAAATCCCGCCAAAACCCCCTTAAAAATTCCCACCAAAACCCCTCCCAATTCCCGCCAAAACTGCCCTAAAAATTCCCGCCAAAACCCCTCACAGTTCCCGCCTAAACCCCCCGCAATTCCCGCCAAACCTGGCCCCGCCCCTCCCCTCCCCGCCCCTCCCCCCCCAGGTGCTTACCAGGTAGAAGGGGGAGCGCGGGGGGGGCGGGGGCTGCCGGCGGGGGGGGAGGGGCCTCGGCGGGGGGAGGGGCGTGGCTGGAGGGGGAGGGGCGGCGGGGGCGGGGGGAGGGGGGCTGGGCCCGGCCCCGCCCACTTCCGGCTCCTCGCGGGGCGGGGGCGGGGCTGGGGGCGGGGCCGGGGGAGGGGGGAGGGGCGGGGGCGGGGCTGCGGAGAGAAAAGAGAGAGGGGTCAGTGTGGGGGAGGGGCCGGGGGGTTTTGGGGGGAAATTCGGGGATTTGGGGTTAAAATTGGGGGATTCCCAGCGGGATTTGGAGAAATTTGGGGAAATCCGGGCAGATTGGGGAGGTTTTGGAGCAAGGTCGGGAATTCTGGGAATTCTTTGGGCCCCTCTGGGAACGTTCTGGAATGTTCTGGCCCCGCCCCCCGCCCGTTTCTTGGGAGCATTTTGGGGATTTTTGGGGCCCATTTTGGGGATATTTTGGGAACCATTTTGGGGATATTTTGGGGCTTTTCAGACACATTTTTGGGGCCCATTTTGGGGCTTTTCAGACCCGTTTTTGGGGCCCGTTTTGGGAACATTTTGGGGATTTTTGGGGCCCATTTTGGGAATATTTTGGGGATTTTTGGGGCCCATTTTGGGAATATTTTTGAGATTTTTGGGGCCCATTTTGGGAATATTTTGGGGATTTTTGGGGCCCATTTTGGGGATATTTTGGGGATTCTTTGGGGCCCATTTTGGGGATATTTTGGGGATTTTCAGACCCGTTTTTGGGGCCCGTTTTGGGAACATTTTGGGGGTTTTTGGGGCCCGTTTTGGGGGGGTTTCCTCTCACCTGTCTCGGCCGCGGCTCCGCCCTGGGGGGGTCCCGGGCTGGGGGTGGGGGGGGGCTGCGGTGGGGGAGGGGCGGCGGGCAGCACCCTCAGCAGGGGGGGGCGGCCCTGGGGGGCGGGGCCGGGGGGCGGGGGAGGGGCGGCGGGGGGCGGGGCCTGGCGCACCACGATCTTCACCACCCCCCCGCTGTTCACCAGCGGCGCCGGCACTGCCAAAACAGCCCCAAAATCACCCCAAAATCACCCCAAAACAGCCCAAAAATCACCCCAAATCAGCCCAAAAATCAGCCCAAAACAGCCCCAAAATCACCCCAAAATCACCCCAAATGAACCCAAAAATCATCCCAAATCAGCCCAAAAAATCACCCCAAATCAGCCCAAAAATCACCCCCAAATACCCAATGAACTCCCCTAAAATAACCCCAATGTACCCCTAAAGTATCCCCCAAATTATCCCAAAATATTCCCCCAAATTATCCCCAAAAATATTCCCCAAAGATACTTACCAAATATCCCCCAAATTACCCCAAACTCTGCCCCAAACATTCCAAAAACTCCCCCAAATTATCCCCTCGAGTTACCCCAAAACATCCCCAAAACAAACCCAAACCCGCCCCCCAAAAACCCCAAAATTTCCCCCAAAAAACCCCCAAACCTCCCCTCCCCCCCTTACCTTGCGCGGCCGCCAGGGGGAGCCCGAGGGCGGGGCCGGGCTGGGTGGGCGTGGCCGCCCCGCCCCCCGCGCTGGGCGGGGCTCCCATGGGCGCCAGCAGCGTCACCTGCCCGGGGGGCGCCAGCAGGTGCTGGGCCCCGCCCGCCGCCACCAGGTGCACCACGTTACCTGGGGGGGGAGGGGAAAGGGGCGGGGTCAGCGCCCATTTGGGGAGGGTCCCGCAGGTTTGGGGTTTTTTGGGTTCTTTTCCCATTTCCCCGATTTTTTCTGATTTTTTCCTCAATTTTCCCCCAATTTTTCCCTGATTTTTCCCCATTTTTTCTGATTTTTTTTTCACAATTTTTTTTCCTGATTTTTCCCCATTTTTTTTCTCTTGCCCCAGCTTTTCCCCTTTTCCCCCTTTTTTTTCCCATTTTTTTTTCATTTTTCCCCCTTTTCCCCACTCCTTCCCCTTTTTTCCAATTTTTTTGCACTTTTTCTCCAAATCCTTCTCACTCGTGATTTTTTTCCACCCTTTCCCAATCTTTCCCCTTTCTTTTCTTTCTTTTCCCAATTCCTTTCTTTTTTCCCCTCTATTTTTTGCTATTTTACCTGATTTTTTTCCCATTTTTTCCCATTTTTTCCCATTTTTTTCCCATTTTTCCCTTTTTTTTCCCCATTTTTTCTCGATTTTCCCCCAAACTTTCCCCAATAAACCCCCCCCAAACCGCCCCAGCTGTTTCCGTTTTTCCCAAACCCCTCGATTTCCCCCCGAATTGGGACTCACGGGCGAGGCCGCGGGGCGGGGGCGGGGCCAGCGCCAGGTGCCGCAGGGGGGGGGAGGGGCCCAGCGTCACTTTGCTGCCCTGCAGCTGCAGGGTCAGCGGGGGCGGGGCCGCCGTGGGGGGCGTGGCCTGCGGGGGGAGGGGCGCCGGCTTGGCCCCGCCCCCCGGGGGGCGTGTCTGGGCCAGCGCCGCCAGCTGGCCCAGGCTGACCACTTCTCCCGCTAGGGGGCGCCGTTCGGAGCGGGAAAAAAAAAAGAGAAAAAAGGAAAAAATTAAAAATGAGAAATTGCAAAATTATGGGGGGGGGAGGGGTGATGGGGTCCTGAAGAAATGGTGGGGTAATTATGCAAATGAGCGGTTAATTAGGGGTAAGACAGAGGTTTGGGGTGAGAACAATTAAGAGATTTCAGGAGAGATTTGGGGGAAAAAAACGGAAATTGGGGAATTCCAGCCCCAAACCAGTCTGGGGGGGGGTGTGGGAGGGAGTTAGAGGGTCCATGCAAATGAGATGCAAATGAGGGGGCGTGGCTTACAGGGCAGGCGGGCCTGCATGTCCGGGGCCAGCAGGAGGCGCTGCGGCAGCGCGAAGGCGGCCACGGGAGGGGGCGGGGCCGGGGCCGGCCCCGCCCCTTTGGCCAGGGCGGGGCCGGGCGTGGCCGTGGGGGCGGGGCTTGCTCCAGCGGGGGTGGGCGTGGCCAAGGTGGCAGCCGGGAGAGCTGTGGGGGGAGGGGGAAAGAGGTTAAGCCACGCCCACCTCATTTAAATATAAATGCCTTCAAAAATATTTCAAAATTATTCAAAATTAAGAGATAAACTTAAAATTGAAACATTTTAAACACACATCAAATAATAACAAAATAACGAATAAGCAAATAAACAAATAAAATAATTAAAGTAAATTTAAAAAAAAATTTAAAAATAAATAAAGAGGAAACAACAAAATAATCCCAACAAAAGAAAAAGAAGCCCCGCCCACAATCATAAAACTCTGACCCCTATTAAACTCCTCTTAATTAAATTAATTAATTAAATTAATTAATTAATCAAGCCCCACCCACTTCAGCCTCACTCAATCAAGCCCCACCCCTTCCTAAGGGAACCCCACCCCTTAATTACATCCTCCCTAATTAAAGCCGTCATTTAGCTCAGCCCCACCCCTTAGTAATTAAGCATCATCACTTAATTAAACCACACCTCCTTCTAAGTAAGTCCCACCTCTTAATTAAGCTCCTTGTTCCCATTAAATCCCAATTACTGACCTAGGCCACACCCCTCCCTAAATAAGCCCCGCCCTTTAATTAAGCCCCACTTCATTAGGCCCCACCCTCAACCCCACCCCAATTAAGCCCCACCCTCAATTAACCCCACCCAATTAAGCCCCACCCTCAATTAACCCCACCCTCAATTAACCCCACCCAATTAAGCCCCACCCTCAATTAACCCCACCCGATTAACCCCACCCTCAATTAACCCCACCCCCTCTAAGCTCCGCCCTCAATTAACCCCACCCCAATTAAGCCCCGCCCCCTCACCATGCGCAGGCCCTCCGGGGGGCGGAGCCAGCAGCGTGGGCGTGGCCCGGGGCGGGGCCAGCGCCAACCCCAGCCCCAGGTTCAGCCCCGCCCCCTGAGCCGTCACCAGAGGGGCGGGGCCGGCCCCGGGGGGCGGGGCCTGGGCGTGGCCCAGCGTGACGAGGGGCGGAGCCACCAGCAGCGGGGCGGGGCTTGGCGCGGAGAGGGCGGGGGCTGGAGCGGAAGGGGCGGGGCTGGGTGAGGCCACGCCCCCCTGGGTGGGGCGGGGGGCGGGGAGCAGCAGCACCGCCCGGGGCTCCGCCTTCGGCACCGGCTGGAGCATCCTGGGAAAAGGGGGCGGGGTCAGGGACACGCCCACACGGGACAGGCCCAGGGGCGTGGTCCTAGGGGGCGTGGCCCACCTGTGCAGCCACACATGGGCGGGGCCTGATTCCGTATGCTAATGAGGTATGTCCGTGTGTGGATGTAAACACCTGGGCCACGCCCACCTGGGCCCTGCCATCCTCCCCAGGTGTCCCCCAGGTGTGCCTGAGTGTGCCCAGGTGTTCCCAAGCCCCACCCCCAGGTGTGCCCAGGTACCTCCCAGGTGACCCCAACCCCTCCCAGGTGTCCCCAACCCCTTCCCAGGTGCCCCCAGGTGTGCCCAGGTGTGCCCAGGTGCAGCGCTCACCTGTTCACCTTCATGCGGACAGGTTTGGGGCGCGGGGGGGGGTCGGGGGCGGCGGCCACGTCCTCCACCAGGCGGCGCGTCACCCGGAAGCGCGGCAGGAACCAATCGGCGGCGTAGCGGGACAGGTGAGCCTCCAGGGCCACCAGCTCGAACGGGGACAGGTCCACCTGCTGCAGGGGGAGGGGGGGACACACCTGGGATGCACCTGAGTGACCTACGGCACACCTGAGTGACACATGAGTGACATCTGTGTGACCTTGTCCCTTCACCTGTCCCTAGGTGTGTCCCACTGGCTCCCAGGTGTGTCTCACCTGTCAGGGGCGTGTCTCACCTGTCAGGGGCGTGTCCTCCTGGAAGGGGCATGTCTCACCTATCAGGGGCGTGTTTCACCTGTCAGGGGCATGGTCTCACCTGTCAGGGGTGTGGTCTCACCTATCGGGGCGTGATCTCACCTGTCAGGGGCGTGTCTCACCTGGAAGGGGCATGTCTCACCTATCAGGGGCGTGTCTCACCTGTCAGGGGTGTGGTCTCACTTGTCAGGGGCGTGTCTCACCTGTCAGGGGTGTGGTCTCACCTATCAGGGCGTGTCTCACCTGTCAGGGGCGTGTCTCACCTGGAAGGGGTGTGGTCTCACCTATCGGGGTGTGGTCTCACCTGTCAGGGGCGTGTCTCACCTGGAAGGGGTGTGGCTCCAGGGCGCGCAGCACCAGGGCGGGGGCGCCGAGGCTGAGGCCAGGTGTGACCAGCGGGGAGGTGACGGGGCGTGGCTCGAACAGGTCGGGGTGGTTGCACACCTTGCGCAGCTGCATCAGCACGTTGATGACGCTCATGAAGTGGCCGCTGGCCAGCGTGGCCTTGGTGCTGCGGGGGAGGGGAGGGAGGGAGGGTCACCTGGGCTCACCTGGGCTCACCTGAGCCTCTCACCTGGGGTCACCTGGGGGGCTCACCTGGGGGTCAAGTGGAAAAAAAATTCCGGGGAATTTTGGAGCAGTTTGAGAGAGAATTTGGGGGTTGGGAAAGAATTCCAGGAATTCTGCAGCCCCAGGTGTGCCCAGGTGACCCCGCCCACACCTGGCCTGGCCCGTGACGTCATCAGAGACCCCGAGCAGGTGAGTTTGGGATTGGTTTGGAAAAATTGGGATGGAATTTGGGTAGAGCTGAATGGGAATTGGGGGAATTCCGGGGCTCCCAGGTGCGCCCAGGTGTGCCCCCCTCACCTGGCCTGGCCCATGAAGTCGTCGTAGAGGAACCTCTGGCGCTTGGAGAGGCGGCACCTGAGCACGTGCTCGTACTTCTTGGGCATCTGCTTCTCCACGTCCACCTTGAGGCGCCGCAGCAGGAACGGGCGCAGCACCTGCGGGGCACACCTGGGCAGGTGAGACACCTGGGGACATGTGTGATACACCTATGGGACACACCTGGGCAGGTGTGATACACTTGCAGGACACACCTGGACAGGTAAGACACCTGGGGACACACCTGGGGAGGTGTGATACACCTGGGGACATGTGTGATACACCTGCAGGGACACACCTGGACAGGTGAGACAAGGACACACCTTGGGAGACACCTCAGCTCACATGGGGAGGGAACACCTGGAGACACCTGGCTGGGGTGGCGAACAGGTGAGCCCCAGGTGTGCCCCAGTTATGACCCAGGTATGCCCAGCTCTACACACCTGCTCCCAGGTGTACCTGGGATGTGCCCCCACTGCCTGTGAGTGTGCCCAGGTGCGTTACCTTGTGCAGCCGTTTCACCAGGCTGTCGTTGTACTCCTGGCTGCCCTCGATCACCTGCTCAGGTGTGTCCCAGCGTATCCCAGTGTGCCCCAATGTAACTCACACAGACCCCGGTGTTCCCAGGTGTATCACACCTGTCCCCAGGTGTGCCCAGGTGTGCCCAGGTGCGTTACCTTGTGCAGCCGTTTCACCAGGCTGTCGTTGTACTCCTGGCTGCCCTCGATCATGCCGGTCAGGTGTAACCCAGTGTAACTCACACAGACCCAGGTGTGTGTATGTGTTCCCAGGTGTGTCACACCTGTCCCCAGGTGTCCCCAGGTGTGCCCAGGTGTGCCCAGGTGCACACAGGTACGTACCTTGTGCAGCCGTTTCACCAGGCTGTCATTGTACTCCTGGCTGCCCTCGATCATGCTGGTCAGGTGTAACCCAGTGTGCCCCAGTGTAACTCACACAGACCCAGGTGTAACCCAGTGTAACACACATGCACCCAGGTGTATCACACCTGTCCCCAGGTGCACACAGGTACGTTACCTTGTGTAACCTTTTCACCAGGCTGTCGTTGTACTCCTGGCTGCCCTCGATCATGCCGGTCAGGTGTAACCCAGTGTAACTCACACAGACCCAGGTGTGTGTACGTGTTCCCAGGTGTGTCACACCTGTCCCCAGGTGTCCCCAGGTGTGCCCAGGTGTGCCCAGGTGCACACAGGTACGTACCTTGTGTAACCTTTTCACCAGGCTGTCGTTGTACTCCTGGCTGCCCTCGATCATGCCGGTCAGGGGGTTGTGGAACCACTCGCGGAACTCGCGGTGGGACTGGAAGACGCGCGGCATCAGGAAATGCATCAGCGACCAGAGCTCCATCAGCGAGTTCTGCAGCGGCGTGCCCGTCAGCAGCAGCCGCCGCTGGCTGCAGGTCAGACAGGTGAGCACAGGTGAGCACAGGTACACACAGGTAACACATACAGACAGGTACAGACAGGTAACACAGGTACAGACAGGAGCAGAGCTCCATCAGCGAGTTCTGCAGCGGCGTGCCCGTCAGCAGCAGCCGCCGCTGGCTGCAGGTCAGACAGGTGAGCACAGGTGAGCACAGGTGAGCACAGGTAACACATACAGACAGGTACAGACAGGTAACACAGGTACAGACAGGAGCAGAGCTCCATCAGCGAGTTCTGCAGCGGCGTGCCCGTCAGCAGCAGCCGCCGCTGGCTGCAGGTCAGACAGGTACAGACAGGTGAGACAGGTGAGCACAGGTAACACATACAGACAGGTACAGACAGGTACAGACAGGTAACACAGGTACAGACAGGAGCAGAGCTCCATCAGCGAGTTCTGCAGCGGCGTGCCCGTCAGCAGCAGCCGCCGCTGGCTGCAGGTCAGACAGGTGAGCACAGGTGAGACAGGTAACACATACAGACAGGTACAGACAGGTAACACGAGTATAGACAGTTACAGACAGGTAACACATACAGACAAGTGAGACAGGTAACACATACAGACAAGTACAGGCAGGTACAGACAAGTACGGACAGGTAACACAGCTACAGACAGGTGAGCACAAGTACGGACAGGTGAGGGAACAGCCACGGCATCAGCACCCAGAGCTCCCTCAGTGAGTTCTGTGCGGGATCCAACCCAGCTGAGCCCAGGTGTACCCCAGCCGTGCCCAGGTGTATCCCAGGTACACCCAGCCGTGCCCAGGTGTGCCCAGGTGCGTGCCTCACCTGTTGAAGTTGAGCAGGCTCTGCCAGCGCTGGGATTTGAAGTTCTTGATGTTCTGGGCCTCGTCCAGGATCAGGTACTTCCAGTTCTTCCTGCGGAAGGCCTGGTGGTCCTGCAGCACCAGCTTGTAGGAGGTGATGCAGACGTGGAAGGCGTTGGGCTTGGTCCAGCCCTGCAGGTGAGACACAGGTGAGGCACAGATCGGACAGGTGAGGCCAAAATCCCCACAGAAAACTGCGCTGTAACAGCCCAGGTGTGCCCCAGGTGCGCCCCGGTGTGCCCCAGGTGTGCCCCAGGTGTACCCCAGGTGTGCCCCAGGTTTACCCCAGGTGCCCCCAGGTGTGCCCAGGTGCCCCCAGGTGCGCTCACCTGTCTCTTGAGGCGCCGCTCCTTCTGCGCCCCGTAGTAGGTGAGGATTTTGAAGCTGGGGCACCAGCGCTTGAGCTCCATCTCCCAGTTCAGCATCACCGAGGTGGGCACGATGATCAGGTGAGGGCCCCAGCTACCTGCGCGCAGGTGAGGGCACAGCTCAGACAGGTGAAGCCAGGGAAAGGGGCTCAGGTGAGTCCTGGATGCCCTAAAGGGACTCAGGTGTGATTTAAATCCCCCTAAAGGAGCTCAGGTGAGTCCCAGGTGAGGGCCCAGCTACCTGTGCACAGGTGAGACACCCACCAAGGCCCCAGGTGAGTCTGGAGAGCCCAGAGACCCCCAGGAGTGCCTCAGCTGAGTCCTCGAAAGCCCCAAACCGCTCAGGTGTATCCCAGGTGTGTGCTCTGACTCTCAGGTGTATCTGAGGTGTACCCAGGTGTACCCAAGTGTATCTCACCTTTCTCACAGGCCAGGTGAGCCAGCAGCAATATTGTCTGGATGGTCTCGCCCAGCCCCACCCCAGGTGTGTTACCTGTATCTCAGGTGTATCTCAGGTGTGCTGTGGTGTATCTCAGGTGTGGCACAGGTGTGTCCCTCACCTTTCTCGCAGGCCAGGTGAGCCAGCAGGGATATCGTCTGGATGGTCTCACCCAGCCCCACCCCAGTGCTGTATCCCAGGTGTATCTCAGGTGTGTTACCTGTTTTCTCAGGTGTGCTGTGGTGTATCTCAGGTGTGGCACAGGTGTGTCCCTCACCTTTCTCGCAGGCCAGGTGAGCCAGCAGCGATATCGTCTGGATGGTCTTGCCCAGCCCCATCTCGTCGGCCAGGATCCCGTTCAGCTTCTTCTCGTACATGGTCACCAGCCAGTCCAGGCCGATGTGCTGGTACTCGCGCAGCGTGCCCCGCAGCAGGTGCGGGATGGGCGTCTTCACCTGCCCAGGTGAGGCACAGGTGAGGTACAGGTGAGGTACAGGTGAGATACAGGTGAGGTACAGGTAATACAGGTGAGTCCCTAACCCCCACTGTCACAGCCAGCCCCAGGTGCTGGGACTCGCGCAGCGTGCCCCGCAGCAGGTGAGGGATGGGCGTCTTCACCTGCCCAGGTGGGACAGGTGGGACAGGTGGGACAGGTGAGACGCAGGTGAGACACAAATGAGAGGTGAGAGGTGAGACCAGTGAGAGACAGGGGAAGACAGGTGCAAGGTAACACAGGTGAGGCACAGATAAAACATGAGAGCCCCCAGATGCTCCAGGTGTGCCCAGGTGTGCCCAGGTGAGCTCACCTGCGTGGTGGCCAGCGTGTACCCCTTGGGCTGCAGGCTCTCCGCCGCCGCCGCGATGTCGCTGATCTCCTTCTTGGGGGCGGGGCCGGCAGGTGCGGGCGGGGCCGGCGCTACCTGGGCGGGGGTGGGCGGGGCCACGCCCCCCTGGGGCTCCCCCGGCGGCCCCGCCCCGCCCTCCTGCCCCTCCCCCTCCTCCTCCTCCTCCTCATCGTCGGCTTCGTCGTCGTCGTCATCGTCGTCGTCATCGTCGTCGTCCTCGTCCTCATCCTCCTCGCTGTCGCCGCCAGGTGAGTCTGGGGGGACAGGTGAGCTCGGGGGGGGCACCTGGGAAAGGGTGGGGCACGCCTGGGGAGGTGTGACACACCTGGGCAGGTAAACTGCAGCTAGACGGGATCTACAGCACAGCTCGGTAGGTGTGTGATACACCTGTGAGTGTGTGACACACCTGGGCAGGTATAATACACCTGGGCAGGTAAACAACACCCAAACAGGGTCTAAAGCACACCTGGGTAGGGTTTACAGCACACCTGGGCAGGTGTGACAC
The DNA here is from genome assembly GCA_027886175.1 of Phylloscopus collybita. Taxonomy (NCBI): domain Eukaryota; kingdom Metazoa; phylum Chordata; class Aves; order Passeriformes; family Phylloscopidae; genus Phylloscopus; species Phylloscopus collybita. Next base: position 61,494 of record JAJNNQ010000414.1, read on the forward strand.
ACACCTGAGTGGGATTTACAAGATGAGCATTACAAACACTGCGCCCAGGTGAGCTCCCCGTGGCCAGGTGAGGCTACCTGTGCCCAGGTGAAGTTGCCCATTCCAGATGCATTACCTGAGCCAGGTGCATTACCCCAGCAGATGAAGTTACCTGTCCCAGGTGAGGTTCCCTGTCCCAGCTGAGGTTCCCTGCCCCAGGTGAGGTTACCTGTGCCCAGGTGCGTTACCTGAGCGGGTGCTGCTGGCGCCGGGGGCGGAGTCGCAGTCGGAGTCGGTGAAGGCGCCGCGGTAACGCTGGAGCAGCTCCTCCATGGGCAGCGCACCTGCAACACACCTGAGTTACCTGGGAGCACCTGTAACACACCCGCGTTACACCTGGCAACACCTGAGAGTACCTGCAACACACCTGAGTTACACCTGAGTTACACCTAAGGACACCTGAGACTCATCTGGGCAACACCTGAACACAGCTGGGTTACCTGGGGACACCTGAGAGCACCTCAGGCACACCTCAGAGTCACCTGCAACACACCTGAGCTACACCCAGGGAACACCTGACAGTCACCTGAAACACACCTGGGAACACCTGAACACACCTGGGCTACCTGGGGAACACCTGAGAGCTGCCTGGGGAACACCTGGGGGCACCTGAAACACACCTGGGGACACACCTGAGGAACATCTGGACACACCTGGACATACCTGAGAGTCCCAGGTGTATTTGGGGTCATTTCAGGGGTTTTTGGGCGATTCGGGGGGGAACGTTGGGTCATTTGGGGGGTTTTGGGTGATTCTGGGTTATTTTGGGGTGTTTCTGGGTGATTTTGGGTGATTCTGGGTGATTTTGGGGTGGTTTTGGGTGATTTTGGGCGCCTCACCCTCCCTGGCGAGGTCGTCGAGCTCCTGCTGGTGATCGACGTCGCCCTCCAGGCGCTCCTGGGCGGCGATGGTGTCCTCCTCATCCTCACCTGAGGGCAGCCCAGGTCGGTAAAAAACCCCAAAACGGTGAAACCGGCCCAAAAACGGTGAAACCGGCCCAAAATGGGTAAAGCTCTCCCGAAAGGGGTAAAAACCTCCCCCAATGAGCTGGAAAAACCCCAAAATGGGGGAAAATCACACCTTTCCCCTCCCCCCCCCCAGGTGTCCCTGCCCCCCCCAGGTGTCCCTGCCCCCCCCAGGCCGCCCCTCCCCCCTCACCTTCCTCCTCCTGCACCTGGAACTCCTCATCCTCCTCACGGGGGCCCCAGGGTGGGGGAGGGTCCCGGGAGCTGCGCAGCACCTGAGAGCGGGGGAGGGGACAGGTGAGGGGTGGGGAGGGAACAGGTGAGAGGGGTCGAGTGAGGGCGGGGGAGGGGTGGTACCTGTGGGGGGAGGGAGCCCAGGAGGTCCCCGAGGGGGCGGGGGGGGCTCTCGGCCGAGGCTGCAAAGGAGAAAAGGTGAGAGACGGACAGGTGCGAGTAAGACAGGTGAGGGCGGGAACACCTGACAGTCACAGGTGACACCTGGGCCCCACCCAGGCCCAAAAAGTGACTCCAAACCCCCCCCAGGTGACCACAAACCAGCCCAGAGGTGTTACCTGTGCAGGTGAGCGGGGCGGGGCGCGGCGCGTTGAGGCTGCGGCTCAGCAGGTCCGAGTAGCGCTCCGTCTGCCCCACGATGAAGTCCAGCTGCAGGTCCAGCGCCTTCTTGCGCTTCTCCTCCAGCCGCGACTGCTGCTTGAACTGCACCACCTGCGCACACCTGCGTCACTCACCTGCCCCGCCCCGCCCGCGCACACCTGCGTCACTCACCTGCCCCGCCCCAACTGCACCACCTGCGCACACCTGTGTCACTCACCTGCCCCGCACCACCTGCGCACACCTGCGTCACTCACCTGCCCCGCCCCAACTGCAGCACCTGCGCACACCTGTGTCACTCACCTGCCCCGCCCCAACTGCACCACCTGCGCACACCTGCGTCACTCACCTGCCCCGCCCCAACTGCAGCACCTGCGCACACCTGCGTCACTCACCAGCCCCACCTGTGTCACTCACCTGCCCCGCCCCAACCGCACCACCTGCGCACACCTGTGTCACCTGCCCGCCCGCCCGCCACGCCCGGGGGCACACGGGGTCAGCCAGGGGTCAGCCCAGGTCAGTGGGGGTCACCAGTGGTCACCAACGGGCACCAATGGTCATCAATGGTCATTGGGGTCATTAGAGAGGGTCAATGGTCATCAGTGGTCATTGATCGCCCGAGGGTCACTGGGAGCCACCACAGCCGTGGTCTCTCTCCTCAGGTGTCCCCAGGTGAGTCCCAGGTGTCCCCACGTGTGCTCAGGTACGTCCCAGGTGTCCCCAGGTATGTCCCAGCTGTCCCCTGGTGTGCCCAGGTGTATTTAACTGTCCCCAGGTATGTCCCAGGTATCCCCAGGTGTGCCCAGGTGTATTTAACTGTCCCCAGGTGTCCCCAGGTGTGTCCCAGGTACCTTCTCGACGCTGCTCCAGAAGTGGCGCACCTCGCGGGCGATGGCGGCGGCCACGCGGCGCAGCTTGGCCTGCTCCTCGCGCTTGGCGCGCTCCTGGCGCTGCCGCTGCTCCTCGTGGTGCCGCATCACCATGCGCACCACCTGCACAGGTGAGACACCCACAGGTGAGACAGGTGAGTCACGGACACACCATGCGCACCACCTGCACAGGTGGGACACCCACAGGTGAGACAGGTGAGTCACGGACACACCATGCGCACCACCTGCACAGGTGAGACACCCACAGGTGAGACAGGTGAGTCACAGACACCTCCTGGTGTCGCATCACCATGCGCACCACCTGCACAGGTGAGACACCCACAGGTGAGACAGGTGAGTCACAGACACACCATGCGCACCACCTGCACAGGTGGGACAGGTGAGACAGGTGAGTCACGGACACACCATGCGCACCACCTGCACAGGTGAGACACCCACAGGTGAGACAGATGAGGCAGGCAAGACATGGATAACACAGGTGAGAGATGCGACAGACAGGTGAGACAGGTGTAACAGGCGAGATAAGCGAGAGACAAGACAGGTGAAACAAGTGAGACACGAGAGACAGGTGACACAGGTGTGACACCCACCTGAGATGCCACCAGGGAACCAAAAACCCACCAACAAACCCCTGAAACGCCACCGTCACTCATCCGAATTTCACCCCAGTCCTTGCCCAGGTGTGCCCAGGTGTGCCAGGTGCGTTACCTTCCTGGCCACGCCCCTCTTCCAGCGGCGCTCCTGGGCGAAGTCGGCGGCCAGCCACTGCATCTCCTCGCACAGGTAATCCCAGTGCACCTTGGGCCGCGCCGGCTCCGGCACCTTGGGCAGGCGCCGCAGCGACCAGAAGCCCTCGCGCTTCATCTCGGCCACGCGGTGCTCCACCTCCGCCTCCTGCCCAGGTGGGACCACAGGTGAGCACAGGTGAGCACAGGTGAGCACAGGGGAGGGGCGGAGCAAAACAAAAACCCCGAGGAAGTGGCACAAAAACCCCGGGATTTCAACCCGAAAATGAAAAACCCCCAAATCCCCAGGGGTTTACTTCCCAGTCCCTCCCAGCCCATTCCCAGTCCATCCCAGTCCCTCCCAGCCCATTCCCAGTACATCCCAGTCCATTCCCAGTCCCTCCCAGCCCATTCCCAGTCCATCCCCAGTCTATCCCAGCATAACCCAGCCCATTCCCAGTCCCTCCCAGTATAACCCAGTTCATTCCCAGCCCCTCCCAGTCCCTCCCAGTCCCTTACGTGCTTGGCCTGCTCGGCGATCTCGGCGTGGCTGCGCTCCCACAGCCAGGGGGGCTCGGGGGGGCCGGGGGGGCCCTCGGGGGGGCCCTCGGGGGGGGCGTCGGGCCGGGGGGGGCCGGGGGGGGAGGGGCTGCCGGGGGAGCCCGAGGAGGAGGCCGGGGACACCGGGCTGGAGCCCGTCATTCTCCCTGCCGGGACCTGCGGAACATTCCAGAACAACCCAGGGGGTCACACCGGGCTGGAGCCCGTCATTCTCCCTGCCGGGACCTGGCCAGGCCGATTTGGGGTTTCGGGGGCGTTTTTGGGGAGGATTTTGGGGCATTGTGGGGGCCGGGGCCCGTCGTTCCCCCTGCCAGGACCTGCGGAACGTTCCAGAACCACCCAGAATCACTCGGGGCCCTTCTCCCTGCCAGGACCTGGGGAACCCCAATTTTCGGGCGTTTGGGGGTGAAATGGGGGGGCTCGGGGGGGCTCTGGGGGGGGGATTTTTGGGGCCATTTTCGGGGCTCCCCCCTCCCCCTGCCCCTCCCCCACTCACCTGGGGGTGCAGGGGTGGGTGGGGGTGGGGCGGGGGGGCCCCGGGGCCGCCCCCCCCCCCCGGCCGCAGGGGCTGCTGGGTAGGGGGCGCCTCATGCTGGGGGGGGGGCGCCCGGGCGGCCCAGCCTCACCTGCGCCGCGGCACCTGCACGGGTGAGACACACCTGAGACACCTGGGACACACCTGGGGCGGGGCAGAGCCCAGCCCGACCCCCCCAGCCTCACCTGAGCCACACCCACCCCAGCTGAACCACACCCACCCCACCTGAGCCACACCCACCCCAGACAGGCCACACCCACCTCACCTGGGCCACACCCACCCCAGCTAGGCCACACCCACCTCACCTGAGCCACACCCACCCCAGCCGGGCCACACCCACCTCACCTGAGCCACACCCACATCACCTGGGCCACACCCACCCCAGCTGAACCACACCCACCTCACCTGAACCCTCAGATCCCTCACCTGCCTGTGCTCACATCCCTCACCTCTTTGTCTCACCTGTGCCATCCTTATCTGCCCAAGCTCACCTGCCCGTGCTCACCTGTCCCAGCCCCTCCCCTGCCCCCTCCCCTGTCCGGTCCCCACCTGTGCTCACCTGTGTGCGCGGGGCCCTCCTCCTCCTCCTCACACTCCACTTCCACGGTGCCGGTGAGGCGGGGGGGGCGTCCTGGGGAGGGACAGGTGAGGCTGGGACACACCTGGGACAGGTGAGACAAGGACACACCTGGGGGGGGGGGGCGCTGCGGGCAGGGGACAGGTGAGTGGGGGGAAAGGCACGCACCTGGGGGGCTCCTGGGGTACACCTGAGAGCAGCTGGGGGCAGCCTGAGAGCACCTGGGGGGAGGAGAACAGGTGAGTCAGGGGACAGGAACACACCTGGGGGAACACCCTGAGCTCACCTGGAGCTCACCTGCCCCTCTCCCCACACCTGTGAGGCCCCCCCAGGTGCCCTCTGGCCTTTGGAGGAGAGAGGGGGATCACCGAGATCCGGGGTCACCCCGGGGTCACCTGTCCCACACAGGGACCCCAAACCCCGAAATGACCTCTGACCCCACAATGTGACCCCAAAGGTCACCTGAAAACCCCAAACTGACCCCTGACCCCAAATCGGGATCCCAACACTGACCCCTGACCCCACACTGGGACCCAAACTGACCCCTGACCCCAAACCGGGGACCCCAAACTGACCCCTGACCCCACACTGGGACCCCCAACCCCAAACCGGGGGTCTCGACCCTTGAACCCAACACTGGGACCCCCCAAAGTGCCCCCCTCTGGGGCTCTGGGGCTGCCCCACCCCGGCCCCACAGCGGGACCCCAACCCCCCCCCGGCCCCACAGCGGGACCCCAAACCCCAAATCAGGGACCCCCAAACCCCAAATCAGAGACCCCAAACCCCAACTCAGGGACCCCCAAACCAGGGACCCCCAAACCCCAAATCAGGGACCCCAAACCCCAACTCAGAGACCCCCAAACCCCCAAATCAGAGACCCCAAACCCCCAACTCAGGGACCCCAAACCCCAACTCAGAGACCCCAAAACCCCAAATCAGAGACCCCAAACCCCAACTCAGGGACCCCCAAACCAGGGACCCCAAACCCCAAATCAGGGACCCCAAACCCCAACTCAGAGACCCCCAAACCCCAAATCAGAGACCCCCAAACCCCAACTCAGGGACCCAAAACCCCAACTCAGAGACCCCAAACCCCAAATCAGAGACCCCAAACCCCAAATCAGAGACCCCCAAACCCCAACTCAGAGACCCCCAAACCCCCAACTCAGAGACCCCCAACCCCAAATCAGGGACCCCCCAACCCCAAATCAGAGACCCCCAAACCCCAACTCAGAGACCCCCAAACCCCAACTCAGAGACCCCAAACCCCAAATCAGAGACCCCAAACCCCAAATCAGAGACCCCCAAACCCCAAATCAGAGACCCCCAAACCCCAACTCAGAGACCCCCAACCCCAAATCAGGGGACCCCCCAACCCCAAATCAGGGACCCCCAACCCCAACTCAGGGACCCCCAAACCCCAACTCAGAGACCCCAAACCCCAACTCAGGGACCCCCAAACCCCAAATCAGGGACCCCCAAACCCCAACTCAGGGACCCCCAACCCCCAACTCAGGGACCCCCAAACCCCAACTCAGAGACCCCAAACCCCAACTCAGGGACCCCCCAAACCCCCAACTCAGGGACCCCAAACTCCAACTCAGGGACCCCCAACCCCAACTCAGGGACCCCAAACCCCAACTCAGGGACCCCAAACTCCAACTCAGAGACCCCAAACCCCAACTCAGGAACCCCAAACCCCCAACTCAGGGACCCCCAAACCCAAATCAGGGACCCCAAACCCCAAATCAGGGACCCCCCAACCCCAAATCAGGGACCCCCAACCCCCAACTCAGGGACTCCAAACTCCAACTCAGAGACCCCAAACCCCAACTCAGGAACCCCAAACCCCAACTCAGGGACCCCCAAACCCAAATCAGGGACCCCAAACCCCAAATCAGGGACCCCCAACCCCAAATCAGGGACCCCAAACCCCAACTCAGGGACCCCAAACTCCAACTCAGAGACCCCAAACCCCAACTCAGGAACCCCAAACCCCAACTCAGGGACCCCCCAAACCC
>JAJNNQ010000415.1:0-33320 GCA_027886175.1 Phylloscopus collybita
GGATCCCTGACCCCATTTTTTGGGGGTCAGTGCTGTCGGCGGGGGGCGGGGCGCGGTTCCGGGTGAATTTGGGGGTTTTTGGGGATCCCTGACCCCATTTTTTTGGGGTCCCTGTCAGTTCTGTCAGCGGGGGGCGGGGCGCGGTTCCGGGAGAATTTTGGGGTTTTGGGGGGTGAATTTTGAGGTTCTTGGTGAATTTTGGGGTGAATTTTGGGGTTTTGGGGGTGAATTTTGGGGTTCTCGGGGTGGATTTTGTGGGGAATTTTGGGGTTTTGGGGTGAATTTCAGGGTTTTCAGGGTAAATTTTGGGGGTTTTTTGGATGAATTTTGGGGTTTTTGGGTGAATTTTGGGGTTTTTGGGTGAATTTTGGGGTTTTTGGGGGTCCCTGACCCCATTTTTTTGGGGATCCCTGACCCCATAATTTTTTGGGGGGGTCAGTGCTGTCTGCGGGGGGCGGGGCGCGGTTCCGGGTGAATTTCAGAGTTCTCAGGGTGAATTTTGGGGTGAATTTGGGGGTTTTTGGGGATCCCTGACCCCATTATTTTTTTTTTGGGGCGTCCCTGTCAGTGCTGTCGGCGGGGGGCGGGGCGCGGTTCCGGGAGAATTTTGGGGTTTTTGGGGGTGAATTTTGAGGTTCTTGGTGAATTTTGGGGTGAATTTTGGGGTTATGGGGGTGAATTTCGGGGTGAATTTCGGTGTTTTTGGGGTGAATTTGAAGGTGAATTTGGGTTTTTTGGGGTGAATTTTTGGGTGAATTTTAAGGTTCTCGGGGTGAATTTTGGGGTTTTCGGGCGTGAATTTTGGGGTTCTCAGAGTGAATTTTGGGGTGAATTTTGGGATTTTGGGGTGAATTTTTGGGGTTCTCATGGTGACTTTTGGGGTGAATTTCAGGTTTTTTGGGGTAAATTTTGGGGTTTTGGGCTGAATTTTGGGGTTTTCGGGGTGAATCCCGGGGTTTTCGGGGTCGCTGCCGTTTTTGGGACTCGGTACCATTTTTGGGGGTCCCTGACCCCATATTTTTTTTGGGGGGGGGGTCAGTTCTGTCGGCGGGGGGCGGGGCGCGGTTCCGGGTGAATTTGGGGGGTTTTGGGGTGAATTTGGGTTTCTTGGGGTGAATTTTTTGGGTGAATTTTGGGGTTTTGGGGGTGAATTTTGGGGTGAATTAGAGGTTTTTTGGGGTGAATTTTGGGGTTTTTGGGAGTGAATTTTGGGGTGAATTTTGAGGGTTTTGGGGTGAATTTCGGGGTTCTCAGAGTGAATTTTGGGGTTTTGGGGGGGAATTTTGGGGGGAATTTTGGCAATTTTGGGGTTTTTGGGGTGAATTTTGGGGTGAATTTGGGGTGAATTTTTTGGGTGAATTTTGGGGTTCTTGGGGTGAATTTGGGGGTTTCGGATGAATTTTGGGGTTTTTGGGGTGAATTTTGGGGTGAATTTGGGGGTTTTTGGGGTGAATTTTGGTGTTTTTGGGGATGAATTTTGGGGTGAATTTTGGCATTTTTGGGGTAAATTTTGGGGTGAATTAGAGGTTTTTTGGGGTGAATTTTGGGGTTTTCGGGCGTGAATTTTGGGGTTCTCAGAGTGAATTTTGAGATGAGTTTTGGGGTTTTGGGGTGAATTTTGGGGTGAATTTTTGGGGTTCTCATGGTGAATTTTGGGGTGAATTTCAGGATTTTTGGGGTAAATTTTGGGGTTTTTGGGCTGAATTTTGGAGTTTTCGGGGTGAATCCCGGGGTTTTCGGGGTCGCTGCCATTTTTGGTGCTCGGTACCATTTTTGGGGCTCGGTACCATATTTTTTGGGATCCCTGACCCCATTTTTTGGGGGGCGGGGTCAGTGCTGTCGGCGGGGGGCGGGGTGCGGTTCCGGGTGAATTTTGGGGTTTTTGGGGTGAATTTTGGGGTTTTTGGGGTGAATTTTGCAGTGAATTTTGGGTTTCTTGGGGTGAATTTTTTGGGTGAATTTGGGTTTTTTGGGGTGAATTTTGGGGTGAATTAGAGGGTTTTTGGGGTGAATTTGGGTTTTTTGGGGTGATTTTTGGGGTGAATTAGAGGGTTTTTGGGGTGAATTTGGGTTTTTTGGGGTGATTTTTGGGGTGAATTAGAGGGTTTTTGGGGTGAATTTTGGGGTTTTTGGGAGTGAATTTTGGGGTGAATTTTGAGGGTTTTGGGGTGAATTTCGGGGTTCTCAGAGTGAATTTTGGGGTGAATTTTGGGGTTTTGGGGGGGAATTTTGGGGGGAATTTTGGCAATTTTGGGGTTTTTGGGGTGAATTTTGGGGTGAATTTGGGGTGAATTTTTTGGGTGAATTTTGGGGGTTTCGGGATGAATTTTGGGGTTTTTGGGGGTGAATTTTGGGGTGAATTTGGGGTTTTTGGGATGAATTTCGGGGTTTTGGGGGTGAATTTTGGGGTGAATTAGAGGTTTTTTGGGGTGAATTTTGGGGTTTTTGGGGATGAATTTTGGGGTGAATTTTGGCATTTTTGGGGTAAATTTTGGGGTGAATTAGAGGTTTTTTGGGGTGAATTTTGGGGTTTTCGGGCGTGAATTTTGGGGTTCTCAGAGTGAATTTTGAGATGAATTTTGGGGTTTTTGGGGTGAATTTCGGGGGTGAATTTTGAGGTTTTGGGGGTGAATTTTGGGGCAAATTTCAGGATTTTTGGGGTAAATTTTGGGGTTTTTGGGCTGAATTTTGGGGTTTTCGGGGTGAATCCCGGGGTTTTCGGGGTCGCTGCCATTTTTGGTGCTCGGTACCATTTTTGGGGCTCGGTACCATATTTTTTGGGATCCCTGACCCCATTATTTTTTTGGGGGTCAGTGCTGTCGGCGGGGGGCGGGGCGCGCTTCCGGCCCTACGAGGAGATCGACAGCGCCCCCGAGGAGAAGGCGCGCGGCATCACCATCAACGCCGCCCACGTGGAGTACAGCACGGCCAGCAGGCACTACGCCCACACCGACTGCCCCGGCCACGCCGACTACGTCAAGGTGGGGAGAGCCCCAAAAAGTCCTGGAACCCCCAAAAAAAATCCCCAAAAAAAAACGGGAAAAAAAAGCCCCAAAAATGCCCAGAAAAACCCCAAAAAACCCCCCAGAAAAACCCAAAAAACCCCCCAGAAAAACCCCAAAAATCCTTCCCAAAAAAAACCCAAGAAACCCCCAAAAGGCCTCCAAAAAAACCCCAAAAAAGCCCCAAAAAAACCTCTCAGAAAAAGCCCCCAAAAAAGCTTCCAAAAAAACCCCAAAAAATCCTCAAAAAAAAACCAAAAAAAACCCCAAAAATCCCCCCAGAAAAACCCCAAAAATCCTTCCCAAAAAAAACCCCAAAAAAACCTCAAAAAAAAAAAAACCCAAAAAAAATCGCAAAAAAACCCCTCAAAAAAAATCTCAGAAAAAAATTCCAAAAATCCCAAAAAAACCCCCCCAAAAAAAACCCAAAAAAACTCAGAAAAGAAACCAAAAAAAAAACCCCAAAAAAACCTTCAGAAAAAAAAAACCAAAAAACCCCCAAAAAAACCCCGGAAAAACCCAAAAAATCCCAAAAAGCCCCAAAAAACCAGCACGGCCCGGCGGCACTACGCCCACACCGACTGCCCCGGCCACGCCCACTGCGTCAAGGTGGGGAGAGCCCCAAAAAACACCCCCAAAAAAATCCCCAAAAAAAACGGAAAAAAAAAAAGGGCAAAAAACCCCAAAAAAAGGGAAAAAAAAAGGCACAAAAAAATCCCCCCCTAAAAAACCCCCAAAAATCCTTCCCATAAAGAAACTCCAAAAAAGCTCAAAAAATACCAAAAAACCCCCCCCCCAAAAAAGCCTCCAAAAAACCCCCAAAACACCCCCCAAAAACCCCAAAAAATCCTCAGAAAAACCCCAAAAATCCTTCCCAAAAAACTGCCCAAAAAACCCCCCAAAGCCCCCAAAAATCCCTCCCAAAAAATCCCAAAAAACTACCAAAAAAACCCAGAAAAGCCCCCCAAAAGCCCCAAAAATTCCAAGAAAAAACCCCTAAAAAAGCCCCCCAAAAAACCCCACGAAAACCCCCCAAAAAAAGACTCCAAAAAACCCCCAAAAAATCCTAAGGAAAAAACCCAAAAAAACCCCAAAAAATCCTCCAAAAAAAACCCCAGAAAATCCTCAGAAAAACCCCCAAAAAAACCCCAAAAAAACACCCCAAAAATCCTCTGAAAAACCCCCCAAAAAACCACAAAAAAACCCAAAAAGGCCCCCCAAAAAAACCCCAAAAAAACTCTCAGAAAAAAAACAAAAAAAAACCAAAAAAAAATCCCAAAAAACCCCCCCAAAAAATCCTCAGAAAAGCCTCCAAAAAACCCCAAAAAAATCCCTCCCAAAAAAAAACCCCAAAAAACCCAAAAAAGCCCCAAAAAAACCCAAAAAAAACCCCCAAAAAACCCCTTCCCCAAAAAGCCAGCACGGCCAGCCGGCACTACGCCCACACCGACTGCCCCGGCCACGCCCACTACGTCAAGGTGAGAGACCCAAAAAAATCCCCAAAAAAATCCCCAAAAAAATCCCCAAAAAAATCCCCCAAAAAAAACTCCCAGAAAAAAACAGGAAAAAAAAAAACCCCAAAAAATCCCCCCAAAAAATGCCCAAAAAAACCCCAAAAATCCCCTCAAAAACACCCCCGAAACCCCCAAAAATCCCTTCCAAAAAAACCCCCCAAAAACGCCCAAAAAAACTCCCCGAAAACCCCCCCAAAAAAGCCTGCAAAAAACCCCCAAAAACCTCAAAAAAGCCCCCCAAAAAAACCCCAAAAATGCTTCCCAAAAAAACCCCAAAAAAGCCCCAAAAAATATCCAAAATAAATCGTCAGAAAAAAACCCCCCCAAAAAACCCCCAAAACCTCCCAAAAAAACCCCCAAAAAAAACCCCCAAAAAATCCTCAGAAAAACCCAAAATACCCCAAAAAAACGGAAAAAAAAAAGACCCAAAAAAGCCCCCAAAAAACCCCAAAAAAAACCCCCCCTAAAATTTTTTCACACCTGTCCCACACCTGTCACACCTGTCACAGACCTGTCACACCTGTCTCACACCTGTCACACACCTGTCCCACACCTGTCTCACACCTGTCACACCTGTCACTCGCACCTGTGCCGCACCTGTCTCACACCTGTCACAGACCTGTCACACACTTGTGTCACACCTGTTACTCACACCTCACACCTGTGAGTCTCTCACCTGTCTCTCACACCTGTCCCACACCTGTCAGAGACCTGTCATGCCTGTCTCACACCTGACACCTCACACCTGTGTCTCACACCTGTCTCACACCTGTCTCACACCTGTCTCACCTGTCCCTCTCACACCTGGCTCTCACACCTGTTTCTCACAGCTACCTCACACCTGTCCCACACCTGTCTCACACCTCACACCTGTTTACCACACCTGTGTCACACCTCACACCTGTCCCACACCTGTCTCTCACACCTGTCTCTCTCACACCTGTCTCTCACACTTGTCTCTCACCTGTCTCTCACACCTGTCTCTCACACCTGTCTCTCTCACCTGTCTCTCACCTGTCTCTCACCTGTCTCTCACCTGTCTCTCTCACCTGTCTCTCACACCTGTCTCACACCTGTCTCTCTCACCTGTCTCTCACACCTGTCTCTCACACCTGTCTCTCACCTGTCTCACACCTGTCTCTCACACCTGTCTCACACCTGTCTCTCACACCTGTCTCTCACACCTGTCTCTCACACCTGTCTCACACCTGTCTCTCACACCTGTCTCTCACACCTGTCTCTCACCTGTCTCTCACACCTGTCTCTCACACCTGTCTCACACCTGTCTCTCACACCTGTCTCTCACACCTGTCTCTCACACCTGTCTCACACCTGTCTCTCACACCTGTCTCACACCTGTCTCACACCTGTCTCACACCTGTCTCACCTGTCTCACACCTGTCTCTCACACCTGTTTCTCACACCTGTCTCTCACACCTGTTTGTCTCTCACACCTGTTTCACACTCACACCTGTCTCACACCTGTCTCACACCTGTCTCACACCTGTCTCACACCTGTCTCACACCTGTCTCTCACACCTGTCTCACACCTGCCTCACCTGTCGGTCTCACCTGTGCAGAACATGATCACCGGCACCGCCCCCCTGGACGGCGTCATCCTGGTTGTGGCCGCCACCGACGGGCAGATGCCGCAGACCCGGGAGCACCTGCTGCTGGCCCGCCAGGTGAGCCGGGGGCAGGGACAGGTGAGGGGCGTGGCCAGGTGAGCCTGGAGGCATGGCGTGGCCAGGTGAGCCGGGGGCGTGGCCAGGTGAGCCGGGGGCGTGGCCAGGTGAGCCGGGGGCGTGGCCAAGTGAGCCAGGGGGCGTCGCCAGGTGAGCCGAAGGCGTGGCCAGGTGAGCCAGGGGGCGTGGCCAGGTGAGCCGGGGGCAGGGACAGGTGAGGGGCGTGGCCAGGTGAGTCTGGAGGCGTGGCCAGGTGAGCCGGGGGCGTGGCCAGGTGAGCCTGGGGGCGTGGCCAGGTGAGGGGCGTGGCCAGGTGAGGGACGTGGCCAGGTGAGTCTGGGGCGTGGCCAGGTGAGCCTGGGGGCGTGGCCAGGTGAGTCTGGGGCGTGGCCAGGTGAGCCTGGGGGCGTGGCCAGGTGAGTCTGGGGCGTGGCCAGGTAAGCCAGGGGCGTGGCCAGGTGAGGGCTGTGGCCAGGTGAGCCTGGGGGCGTGGCCAGGTGAGCCGGGGGCAGGGACAGGTGAGCCGGGGGCGTGGCCAGGTGAGCCTGGGGGTGTGGCCAGGTAAGCCGGGGGTGTGGCCAGGTGAGCCTGGGGCGTGGCCAGGTGAGCCTGGGGGCGTGGCCAGGTGAGTCTGGGGGCGTGGCCAGGTGAGCCTGGGGGCGTGGCCAGGTGAGCCGGGGGTGTGGCCAGGAGAGGGGCGTGGCCAGGTGAGCCGGGGGTGTGGCCAGGAGAGGGGCGTGGCCAGGTGAGCCGGGGGTGTGGCCAGGAGAGGGGCGTGGCCAGGTGAGGAGGGGCACGGCCAGGTGAGGGGCACGGCCAGCTCAGAATGGGCGTGGCCAGGTGAGAGGGGGCGTGGCCAGGTGAGGACAGGCATGACCAGGTGAGTTGGGGGCGTGGCCAGGTGAGCCTGGGGGTGTGGCCAGGTGAGGGACGTGGCCAGGTGAGCCTGGGGGCGTGGCCAGGTGAGCCGGGGGCGTGGCCAGGTGAGGGAAGTGGCCAGGTGAGCCTGGGGGCGTGGCCAGGTGAGCCTGGGGGCGTGGCCAGGTGAGCCGGGGGTGTGGCCAGGTGAGGAGGGGCACGGCCAGGTGAGGAGGGGCACGGTCAGCTCAGAATGGGCGTGGCCAGGTAAGAGGGGGCGTGGCCAGGTGAGGACAGGCATGACCAGGTGAGTTGGGGGCGTGGCCAGGTGAGCCTGGGCGTGTGGCCAGGTGAGCCGGGGGTGTGGCCCGGTGAGCCTGGGGGCGTGGCCAGGTGAGCCGGGGGCGTGGCCAGGTGAGCCTGGGGGTGTGGCCAGGTGAGCCGGGGGCGTGGCCAGGTGAGCCTGGGGCTGTGGCCAGGTGAGCCTGGGGGCGTGGCCAGGTGAGCCCAGGGGCGTGGCCAGGTGAGCCGGGGGTGTGGCCAGGTGAGCCGGGGGCGTGGCCAGGTGAGCCGGGGGCAGGGACAGGTGAGCCGGGGGCGTGGCCAGGTGAGCCTGGGGCGTGGCCAGGTGAGCCTGGGGGCGTGGCCAGGTGAGCCTGGGGGCGTGGCCAGGTGAGCCTGGGGTGTGGCCAGGTGAGGGGCGTGGCCAGGTGAGCCTGGGGTGTGGCCAGGTGAGGGGCACGGCCAGCTCAGAATGGGCGTGGCCAGGTAAGAGGGGGCGTGGCCAGGTGAGGACAGGCATGACCAGGTGAGCTGGGGGTGTGGCCAGGTGAGTCTGGGGGCGTGGCCAGGTCAGGGCTGTGGCCAGGTGAGCCTGGGGCGTGTCCAGGTGAGTCTGGGGGCGTGGCCAGGTGAGCCTGGGGCGTGGCCAGGTGAGCCTGGGGCGTGGCCAGGTGAGCCTGGGGGCGTGGCCAGGTGAGCCTGGGGCAATGGCCAGGTGAGCCTGGGGCGTGGCCAGGTGAGCCTGGAGGCATGGCGTGGCCAGGTGAGCCTGGGGGCGTGGCCAGGTGAGCCTGGGGGCGTGGCCAGGTGAGCCTGGAGGTGTGGCCAGGTGAGCCTGGGGGCGTGGCCAGGTGAGCCGGGGGCGTGGCCAGGTGAGCCTGGGGGTGTGGCCAGGTGAGCCGGGGGCGTGGCCAGGTGAGGGACGTGGCCAGGTGAGCCTGGGGCGTGGCCAGGTGAGCCTGGGGCATGGCCAGGTGAGGAGGGGCACGGTCAGCTCAGAATGGGCGTGGCCAGGTAAGAGGGGGCGTGGCCAGGTGAGGACAGGCATGACCAGGTGAGCTAGGGGTGTGGCCAGGTGAGCCGGGGGCGTGGCCAGGTGAGGCGCAGGGCCAGGTGAGCCGGGGGGCATGGCCAGGTGAGGGGTGTGGCCAGGTGAGCCTGGGGGTGTGGCCAGGTGAGGACGGGCATGACCAGGTGACACAAAGCACCTGTCTCACCTGCCCAGGTGAGTGGGTTCAGGTTTGGGGCGTGTCCCTGACCCCACCTGTGTGTCTCACCTGTCTCACCTGCCCAGGTGGGCGTCCGCCATGTTGTGGTTTACCTGAACAAAGCAGGGATTGGGGTTTGGTCCAGGTTTGGGGTGTGTCCCTGACCCCACCTGCCCATCTCACCTGTCTCACCTGTCGGTCTCACCTGCCCAGGTGGGCGTCCGCCATGTCGTGGTTTACCTGAACAAGGCAGGGATTGGGGTTGGGTTCAGGTGTGGGGCGTGTCCTGACCTCACCTGTCCATCTCACCTGTCCATCTCACCTGTCTCACCTGCGCAGGTGGGCATCCAGCACGTGGTGGTTTACCTGAACAAGGCAGGGATTTGGGGTTTGGTTCAGGTGTGGGGCGTGTCCCTGACCCCACCTGCCCATCTCACCTGTCTCACCTGTCTCACCTGTCTCACCTGTCTCACGTGCGCAGGTGGGCGTCCGCCATGTCGTGGTTTACCAGAACAAGGCAGGGATTGGGCTCAGGTTCAGGTTCAGGTGTGTCCCTTACCCCACCCATCTCACCTGTGTGTCTCACCTGTCTCACCTGCCCAGGTGGGCATCCAGCACATGGTGCTTTACCTGAACAAAGCAGGGATTGGGGTTTGGTTCAGGTTCAGGTTCAGGTGTGGGGCGTGTCCCTGACCTCACCTGCCCATCTCACCTGTCCATCTCACCTGCCCAGGTGGGCGTCCGCCATGTCGTTGTTTACCTGAACAAGGCAGAGATTTGGGGTTTGGTTCAGGTTCAGGTTCAGGTGTGGGGCGTGTCCCTGACCTCACCTGTTCATCTCACCTGTGTGTCTCACCTGTCTCACCTGCCCAGGTGGGCGTCCGCCATGTCGTGCTTTACCTGAACAAGGCAGAAATTTGGGGTTTGGTTCAGGTTCAGGTTCAGGTTGAGGTGTGGGGCGTGTCCCTGACCCCACCTGTCCATCTCACCTGTCTCATCTGTCCATCTCACCTGCCCAGGTGGGCGTCCGCCATGTCGTGGTTTACCTGAACAAGGCAGAAATTTGGGGTTTGGTTCAGGTTCAGGTCCAGGTTCAGGTTCAGGTGTGGGGCGTGTCCCTGACCTCACCTGTCCATCTCACCTGTCGGTCTCACCTGCCCAGGTGGGGGTCCGGCACGTCGTGGTTTACCTGAACAAGGCGGACGCGGTGCCGGACCCGGAGCTGCTCCCCCTGGTGGAGCTGGAGGTGCGGGAGCTGCTGAGCGAGTTCGGCTTCGACGGCGAGAAAACACCTGTGGTGGTGGGGTCGGCGCTGTGCGCCCTGCAGGTACACCTGGGCACACCTGGGCACACCTGTGGTGGTGGGGTCGGCGTTGTGTGCGCTGCAGGTACACCTGGGCACACCTGGGACACACCTGGGGGCACCTGGGGCACACCTGGGCACACCTGGGGTACACCTGGGTACACCTGGGATACACCTGGGGGCACCTGGGATACACCTGGGCACACCTGGGGTACACCTGGGTACACCTGGGAGCACCTGGGGCACACCTGGGCGCAACTGAGATACACCTGGGACACACCTGGGGCACACCTGTGTGGTGGGGTCGGCGTTGTGCGCCCTGCAGGTACACCTGGGCACACCTGTGGGCACCTGGGATACACCTGGGCACACCTGGGGGCACCTGGGATACACCTGGGGTACACCTGTGGTGGTGGGGTCGGCGTTGTGCGCCCTGCAGGTACACCTGGGCACACCTGGGAGCACCTGGGGCACACCTGGGCACACCTGGGGTACACCTGGGCACACCTGGGCACACCTGAGATACACCTGGGCACACCTGGGCACACCTGGGGGCACCTGGGACACACCTGGGACACCTGGGGTACACCTGGGTACACCTAGGCACACCTGGGGTACACCTGGGGGCACCTGGGATACACCTGGGCACACCTGGGATACACCTGGGCACACCTGGGCACACCTGTGGTGGTGGGGTCGGCGTTGTGCGCCCTGCAGGTACACCTGGGCACACCTGGGCACACGTGGGGTACACCTGGGGTACACCTGGGGGCACCTGGGCACACCTGGGGTACACCTGGGGGCACCTGGGATACACCTGGGCACACCTGGGATACACCTGGGCACACCTGGGCACACCTGTGGTGGTGGGGTCGGCGTTGTGCGCGCTGCAGGTACAGCTGGGCACACCTGGGGTACACCTGGGGGCACCTGGGGGCACCTGGGCACACCTGGGTACACGTGGGCACACCTGGGCACACCTGGGCACACCTGGGCACACCTGGGGTACACCTGGGCACACCTGGGGTACACCTGGGATACACCTGGGCACACCTGGGGTACACCTGGGCACACCTGGGATACACCTGGGCACACCTGGGCACACCTGGGCACACCTGGGATACACCTGGGCACACCTGGGGCACACCTGTGGTGGTGGGGTCGGCGTTGTGCGCACTGCAGGTACACCTGGGCACACCTGGGCACACCTGGGGGCACCTGGGCACACCTGGGACACACCTGGGCACACCTGGGCACACCTGGGGGCACCTGGGCACACCTGGGGTACACCTGGGACACACCTGTGGTGGTGGGGTCGGCGTTGTGCGCGCTGCAGGTACACCTGGGCACACCTGGGATACACCTGGGAACACCTGGGCACACCTGGGACACACCTGTGGTGGTGGGGTCGGCGTTGTGCGCCCTGCAGGTACACCTGGGCACACCTGGGGGCACCTGGGCACACCTGGGCACACCTGGGCACACCTGGGATACACCTGGGCACACCTGGGGGCACCTGGGATACACCTGGGCACACCTGGGGTACACCTGGGCACACCTGGGGTACACCTGGGCACACCTGGGATACACCTGGGCACACCTGTGGTGGTGGGGTCGGCGTTGTGTGCGCTGCAGGTACACCTGGGCACACCTGGGGTACACCTGGGGTACACTTGGGATACACCTGGGATACACCTGGGACACCTGGGTACACCTGGGCACACCTGGGATACACCTGGGGTACACCTGGGCACACCTGGGCACACCTGGGCATACCTGTGGTGGTGGGGTCGGCGTTGTGTGCCGTGCAGGTACACCTGGGCACACCTGGGGTACACCTGGGACACACCTGAGATACACCTGGGTACACCTGGGCACACCTGGGCACACCTGGGCATACCTGTGGTGGTGGGGTCGGCGTTGTGTGTGCTGCAGGTACACCTGGGCACACCTGGGGTACACCTGGGACACACCTGAGATACACCTGGGACACCTGGGATACACCTGGGCACACCTGGGGTACACCTGAGATACACCTGGGTACACCTGGGGGCACCTGGGGTACACCTGGACACACCTGGGGTACACCTGGACACACCTGGGGTACACCTGGGCACACCTGGGGTACACCTGGGGCACACCTGTGGTGGTGGGGTCGGCATTGTGTGCACTGCAGGTACACCTGGGCACACCTGGGCACACCTGGGCACACCTGGGGGCACCTGAGATACACCTGGGCACACCTGGGCACACCTGGGACACACCTGGGCACACCTGGGGTACACCTGGGGCACACCTGGGCACACCTGGGGTACAACTGGGTACACCTGGGGACCCACCTGTGCCCACCTGTGCCCACCTGTGCTCACATGTCTCACCTGTCCCACCTGTGCCCACCTGTGCTCACCTGTCTCACCTGTCCCACCTGTCCCACCTGTCCCACCTGTGCCCACCTGTGCTCACCTGTCTCACCTGTCCCACCTGTCCCACCTGTCCCACCTGTGCTCACCTGTCTCACCTGTCCCACCTGTCCCACCTGTGCTCACCTGTGCTCACCTGTCCCACCTGTGCCCACCTGTCCCACATGTCCCACCTGTCCCACCTGTGCCCACCTGTCCCACCTGTCCCACCTGTCCCACCTGTCCCTCACCTGTGCCCACCTGTCCCACCTGTCTCACCTGTCCCACCTGTCCCACCTGTCCCTCACCTGTCTCACCTGTCCCACCTGTGCTCACCTGTGCTCACCTGTCCCACCTGTCCCACCTGTGCCCACCTGTCCCACCTGTGCTCACCTGTCCCACCTGTCCCTCACCTGTGCTCACCTGTCTCACCTGTGCTCACCTGTCCCACCTGTGCTCACCTGTGCTCACCTGTCCCACCTGTGCCCACCTGTCCCACCTGTCCCACCTGTGCCCACCTGTCCCACCTGTCCCACCTGTCCCACCTGTCTCACCTGTGCCCACCTGTCCCACCTGTCTCACCTGTCCCACCTGTCTCACCTGTCCCACCTGTCCCACCTGTCCCTCACCTGTCTCACCTGTCCCACCTGTGCTCACCTGTCCCACCTGTCCCACCTGTCCCACCTGTGCCCACCTGTCCCTCACCTGTCTCACCTGTCCCACCTGTCCCACCTGTCCCACCTGTCCCACCTGTGCTCACCTGTCCCACCTGTCTCACCTGTCCCACCTGTCCCACCTGTCCCTCACCTGTCCCACCTGTCTCACCTGTCCCACCTGTCCCACCTGTCCCACCTGTCCCACCTGTGCTCACCTGTCCCACCTGTCCCACCTGTTCCTCACCTGTGCTCACCTGTCCCACCTGTCCCACCTGGGCAGGACCGTGAGCCGGAGCTGGGGCTGCAGTCGGTGCTGAAGCTGCTGGAGGCCGTGGACTCGCACATCCCCCAACCCCCGCGCGACCTGGAGCGGCCCTGCCTGCTGCCCATCGAGGCCGTGCACTCCATCCCAGGTGAGATCTACCTGTGTCACACCTGTGCCACACCTGTCACACCTGTACTGTGTCTGTGTCACACCTGTGCTGTGTCTGTCACACCTGTGCTGTGTCTGTGTCACTGTCCCTGGCCCTGCCTGCTGCCCATCGAGGCCGTGCACTCCATCCCAGGTGAGATTTACCTGTGACACACCTGTCTGACACCTGTGTCACACCTGTGTCACACCTGTACTGCCTCTGTGTCACACCTGTACTGCATCCTTGTCACACCTGTGCTGTGTCTGTGTCACTGTCCCTGGCCCTGCCTGCTGCCCATCGAGGCCGTGCACTCCATCCCAGGTGAGTGACACACCTGTCCTACCTGTGTCACACCTGTCCTACCTGTGTCATACCTGTACTGCATCTATCGCACCTGTGTCACACCTGTATTGTGTCTGTTATACCTGTATTGTGTTTGTCACACCTGTGCTGTGTCTGTGTCACTGTCCGTGGCCCTGCCTGCTGCCCATCGAGGCCGTGCACTCCATCCCAGGTGAGTGACACACCTGTCCTACCTGTGTTACACCTGTGTCACACCTGTACTGCATCTATCACACCTGTGCTGTGTCTGTGTCACACCTGTGTCACTGTCCCTGGCCCTGCCTGCTGCCCATCGAGGCCGTGCACTCCATCCCAGGTGAGATTTACCTGTGACACACCTGTGTGACACCTGTGCTGTGTCTGTGTCACACCTGTACTGCATCTATCACACCTGTACTGCATCCCTGTCACACCTGTGCTGTGTCACTGTCACTGTCCATGGCCCTGCCTGTTGCCCATCGAGGCCGTGCACTCCATCCCAGGTGAGATTTACCTGTGTGACACCTGTACTGCCTCTGTGTGATACCTGTACTGCATCCCTGTCACACCTGTGTCACACCTGTGTCACTGTCACTGTCCCTGCCTGCTGCCCATCGAGGCCGTGCACTCCATCCCAGGTGAGACTTACCTGTCTGATACCTGTGTGACACCTGTCCTACCTGTGTCACACCTGTATTGCACCTATTGCACCTGTACTGCCTTTGTATCACACCTGTGTCACTGTCCCTGGCCCTGCCTGCTGCCCATCGAGGCCGTGCACTCGATTCCAGGTGTGTTATACCTGTGTCACACCTGTCACACCTGTGTCACACCTGTACTGCCTCTGTGTGATACCTGTACTGCATCCCTGTCACACCTGTGTCACACCTGTGTCACTGTCCCTGGCCCTGCCTGCTGCCCATCAAGGCCGTGCACTCCATCCCAGGTGAGTGACACACCTGTGACACACCTGTCTGACACCTGTCACACCTGTACTGCATCTATCACACCTGTGCTGTGTCTGTGTCACACCTGTACTGCATCCCTGTCACACCTGTGTCACACCTGTGTCACTGTCCCTGGCCCTGCCTGCTGCCCATCGAGGCCGTGCACTCGATTCCAGGTGAGATCTACCTGTGACACACCTGTGTGACACCTGTCCTACCTGTGTGACACTTGTACTGTGTCTGTTATACCTGTGCTGTGTCTGTGTCACATCCCTGTCACACCTGTGTCACTGTCCCTGGCCCTGCCTGCTGCCCATCGAGGCCGTGCACTCCATCCCAGGTGAGTGACACACCTGGCACACCTGTGTCACACCTGTCCTACCTGTGTCATACCTGTACTGCATCTATCGCACCTGTGTCACACCTGTATTGTGTCTGTTATACCTGTGCTGTGTCTCTGTCACACCTGTGTCACTGTCCCTGGCCCTGCCTGCTGCCCATCGAGGCCGTGCACTCCATCCCAGGTGAGATTTACCTGTGTGATACCTGTGTGACACCTGTCCTACCTGTGTGACACCTGTACTGCATCCCTGTCACACCTGTGCTGTGTCTGTGTCACTGTCCCTGGCCCTGCCTGCTGCCCATCGAGGCCGTGCACTCCATCCCAGGTGAGATTTACCTGTGACACACCTGTCTGACACCTGTCACACCTGTACTGCATCTATCACACCTGTGCTGTGTCTGTGTCACACCTGTACTGCATCCCTGTCACACCTGTGTCACACCTGTGTCACTGGCCCTGGCCCTGCCTGCTGCCCATCGAGGCCGTGCACTCGATTCCAGGTGAGACTCACCTGTCTGTCTCACCTGTCTCTCACCTGTCTTACTTGTCTCACCTATTCAGGGCGTGGCACAGTGGTGATGGGCACTCTGGAGCGGGGGACGCTGTCACACACACACCTGTGTCACACACACACCTGTCTCTATCACACACCTGTCTGTCTCACCTGTCTCACACCTCTCTCACACCTGTCTCACACCTGTCTGTCTCACTTGTCTCACCTGTCTCACACCTGTCTCTCACCTGTCCCTCACCTGTCTCACACCTGTCTCAGACCTGTCTCTCACCTGTCTCACTTGTCTCACCTGTCTCTCTCACCTGTCTCTCACCTGTCTCACCTGTCTCTCACCTGTCTCACCTGTCTCACCTGTCTCTCACCTGTCTCACCTGTCTCACCTGTCTCTCTCACCTGTCTCTCACCTGTCTCACCTGTCTCTCACCTGTCTCACCTGTCTCTCACCTGTCCCACAGGTAGAGGCACAGTAGTGACCGGTACGCTGGAGCGGGGGACGCTGCGCAAGGGGGACGAGGTGGAGCTGCTGGGCTACGGCCGCCAGCTGCGGTCAGTG
The DNA here is from genome assembly GCA_027886175.1 of Phylloscopus collybita. Lineage (NCBI taxonomy): Eukaryota > Metazoa > Chordata > Aves > Passeriformes > Phylloscopidae > Phylloscopus > Phylloscopus collybita. The sequence goes on from JAJNNQ010000415.1 coordinate 15,999, forward strand.
GTCACCGGTCAGTGACCCCAGAGTGACCCCGCAGTGACCCCTGACCCTGCACTGACCCCGCAGTGACCCCGCAGTGACCCCTGACCCTACAGTGACCTCTGAGTGATCTCTGAGTGACCCCTGACCCCGCAGTGACCCCTGAGAGTGACCCTGAGTGACTCCTGAGTGACCCCTGACCCTGCAGTGAGCCCTGAGTGACCCCTGACCCCGCAGTGACCCCAGAGTGACCCCTGACCCTGCAGTGATCTCTCAAAGTGACCCCAGAGTGACCCCTGACCCTGCAGTGACCCCGCAGTGACCCCTGACCCTACAGTGACCTCTGAGTGATCTCTGAGTGACTCCTGACCCCGCAGTGACCCCTGAGAGTGACCCTGAGTGACTCCTGAGTGACCCCTGACCCTGCACTGACCCCGGAGTCACCCCTGAGAGTGACACCTGACCCTGCAGTGACCCCACAGTGACCCCGCAGTGACCCCGCACTGACCCCTGACCCTGCAGTGACCCTGCAGTGACCCCGCAGGGACCCCTGACCCTGCACTGACCCCGCAGTGACCCCTGACCCTGCACTGACCCCGCACTGACCCCTGACCCTGCACTGACCCCGCACTGACCCCTGACCCCGCAGTGATCCCTGAGAGTGACCCTGAGTGACTCCTGAGTGACCCCTGACCCTGCAGTGACCCCGGAGTAACCCCTGACCCTGCAGTGAGCCCTGAGTGACCCCTGACCCCGCAGTGACCCCACAGTGACCCCTGACCCTGCAGTGATCCCTGAGTGACCCCAGAGTGACCCCTGACCCCTGAGAGTGACCCCTGACCCCTGAGAGGGACCCCTGAGAGGGACCCCGGAGTGACCCCTGACCCTGCAGCGACCCCTGAGTGACCCCTGACCCCGCAGTGACCCCACAGTGACCCCTGACCCTGCAGTGATCCCTGAGTGACCCCAGAGTGACCCCTGACCCCTGAGAGTGACCCCTGACCCCTGAGAGGGACCCCTGAGAGGGACCCCGGAGTGACCCCTGACCCTGCAGCGACCCCTGAGTGACCAGTGTGCCTGAGTGACCCCTGAGAGTGACCCCCGAATGACCCCGAGTGACCCCTGCCCCCCAGGGATCCACACCCGCCCCACACCTGCCCCACACCTGCCCCATAGAGCCCCATAGTGTCCCTTAGTGCCCCATAGAGCCCCACAGAGCCCCATAGAGCCCCATAGAGCCCCACAGAGCCCCACAGAGCCCCATAGAGCCCCACAGAGCCCCACAGAGCCCCACAGAGCCCCATAGAGCCCCATAGAGCCCCACAGAGCCCCATAGAGCCCCACAGAGCCCCATAGAGCCCCACAGAGCCCCACAGAGCCCCATAGAGCCCCATAGAGCCCCACAGAGCCCCATAGAGCCCCACAGAGCCCCACAGAGCCCCATAGAGCCCCACAGAGCCCCATAGAGCCCCACAGAGCCCCACAGAGCCCCACAGAGCCCCACAGAGCCCCATAGAGCCCCATAGAGCCCCATAGAGCCCCATAGAGCCCCATAGAGCCCCACAGAGCCCCACAGAGCCCCACAGAGCCCCAGAGAGCCCCATAGAGCCCCACAGAGCCCCATAGAGCCCCATAGAGCCCCATAGAGCCCCATAGAGCCCCATAGAGCCCCATAGAGCCCCATAGAGCCCCACAGAGCCCCACAGAGCCCCACAGGGCCCCACAGAGCCCCATAGAGCCCCACAGAGCCCCATAGAGCCCCACAGAGCCCCACACCTGCCCCACAGAGCCCCATAGAGCCCCACAGAGCCCCACAGAGCCCCATAGAGCCCCACAGAGCCCCACAGAGCCCCATAGAGCCCCACAGAGCCCCATAGAGCCCCATAGAGCCCCACAGAGCCCCACAGAGCCCCATAGAGCCCCATAGAGACCCATAGAGCCCCACACCTGCCCCATAGAGCCCCACAGAGCCCCATAGAGCCCCACAGAGCCCCATAGAGCCCCATAGAGCCCCACAGAGCCCCACAGAGCCCCACAGAGCCCCATAGAGCCCCATAGAGCCCCACACCTGCCCCATAGAGCCCCACAGAGCCCCACAGAGCCCCACAGAGCCCCATAGAGCCCCACAGAGCCCCACAGAGCCCCATAGAGCCCCACAGAGCCCCACAGAGCCCCACAGAGCCCCACAGAGCCCCATAGAGCCCCACAGAGCCCCATAGAGCCCCACAGAGCCCCATAGAGCCCCATAGAGCCCCACAGAGCCCCATAGAGCCCCATAGAGCCCCACAGAGCCCCACAGAGCCCCACAGAGCCCCACAGAGCCCCACAGAGCCCCACACCTGCCCCATAGAGCCCCATAGAGCCCCATAGAGCCCCATAGAGCCCCATAGAGCCCCATAGAGCCCCACAGAGCCCCACAGAGCCCCATAGAGCCCCATAGAGCCCCATAGAGCCCCATAGAGCCCCACACCTGCCCCATAGAGCCCCACAGAGCCCCATAGAGCCCCACAGAGCCCCATAGAGCCCCATAGAGCCCCACACCTGCCCCATAGAGCCCCACAGAGCCCCACAGAGCCCCATAGAGCCCCATAGAGCCCCACAGAGCCCCATAGAGCCCCACAGAGCCCCATAGAGCCCCATAGAGCCCCACAGAGCCCCACAGAGCCCCATAGAGCCCCATAGAGCCCCACAGAGCCCCATAGAGCCCCATAGAGCCCCACAGAGCCCCACAGAGCCCCACACCTGCCCCATAGAGCCCCACAGAGCCCCACAGAGCCCCATAGAGCCCCACAGAGCCCCACAGAGCCCCATAGAGCCCCACAGAGCCCCATAGAGCCCCATAGAGCCCCATAGAGCCCCACAGAGCCCCATAGAGCCCCACAGAGCCCCATAGAGCCCCATAGAGCCCCATAGAGCCCCACAGAGCCCCACAGAGCCCCATAGAGCCCCACAGAGCCCCATAGAGCCCCACAGAGCCCCACAGAGCCCCATAGAGCCCCATAGAGCCCCACAGAGCCCCACAGAGCCCCACAGAGCCCCATAGAGCCCCACAGAGCCCCATAGAGCCCCACAGAGCCCCACAGAGCCCCACAGAGCCCCATAGAGCCCCATAGAGCCCCATAGAGCCCCACAGAGCCCCATAGAGCCCCATAGAGCCCCACAGAGCCCCATAGAGCCCCATAGAGCCCCACAGAGCCCCATAGAGCCCCATAGAGCCCATAGAGCCCCATAGAGCCCCATAGAGCCCCACAGAGCCCCGCAGAGCCCCATAGAGCCCCACAGAGCCCCATAGAGCCCCACAGAGCCCCATAGAGCCCCACAGAGCCCCATAGAGCCCCACAGAGCCCCATAGAGCCCCATAGAGCCCCATAGAGCCCCATAGAGCCCCATAGAGCCCCACAGAGCCCCATAGAGCCCCATAGAGCCCCACAGAGCCCCATAGAGCCCCACACCTGCCCCATAGAGCCCCATAGAGCCCCACAGAGCCCCATAGAGCCCCATAGAGCCCCATAGAGCCCCACAGAGCCCCATAGAGCCCCATAGAGCCCCACAGAGCCCCACAGAGCCCCACAGAGCCCCACAGAGCCCCACACCTGCCCCATAGAGCCCCATAGAGCCCCATAGAGCCCCATAGAGCCCCATAGAGCCCCACAGAGCCCCACAGAGCCCCACACCTGCCCCATAGAGCCCCATAGAGCCCCATAGAGCCCCATAGAGCCCCATAGAGCCCCACAGAGCCCCACAGAGCCCCATAGAGCCCCACAGAGCCCCATAGAGCCCCATAGAGCCCCATAGAGCCCCATAGAGCCCCATAGAGCCCCATAGAGCCCCACAGAGCCCCACACCTGCCCCATAGAGCCCCACAGAGCCCCATAGAGCCCCATAGAGCCCCACACCTGCCCCATAGAGCCCCACAGAGCCCCATAGAGCCCCACAGAGCCCCACAGAGCCCCATAGAGCCCCACAGAGCCCCACAGAGCCCCATAGAGCCCCACAGAGCCCCATAGAGCCCCACAGAGCCCCATAGAGCCCCATAGAGCCCCACACCTGCCCATAGAGCCCCATAGAGCCCCATAGAGCCCCACAGAGCCCCATAGAGCCCCACAGAGCCCCACAGAGCCCCACAGAGCCCCACAGAGCCCCATAGAGCCCCATAGAGCCCCATAGAGCCCCACACCTGCCCCACAGAGCCCCATAGAGCCCCACAGAGCCCCATAGAGCCCCACAGAGCCCATAGAGCCCCATAGAGCCCCACAGAGCCCCATAGAGCCCCACACCTGCCCCACAGAGCCCCATAGAGCCCCACACCTGCCCCATAGAGGCCCCATAGAGCCCCACAGAGCCCCATAGAGCCCCACAGAGCCCCACAGAGCCCCATAGAGCCCCATAGAGCCCCATAGAGCCCCACAGAGCCCCATAGAGCCCCACAGAGCCCCACAGAGCCCCATAGAGCCCCACACCTGCCCCACAGAGCCCCACAGAGCCCCATAGAGCCCATAGAGCCCCACAGCAGCCCCATAGAGCCCCACAGAGCCCCACAGAGCCCCATAGAGCCCCACACCTGCCCCATAGAGCCCCACAGAGCCCCACAGAGCCCCATAGAGCCCCACACCTGCCCCATAGAGCCCATAGAGCCCCACAGAGCCCCACAGAGCCCCACAGAGCCCCATAGAGCCCCACAGAGCCCCACAGAGCCCCATAGAGCCCCACAGAGCCCCACAGAGCCCCATAGAGCCCCACAGAGCCCCACACCTGCCCCCACAGAGCCCCACAGAGCCCCACAGAGCCCCATAGAGCCCCACAGAGCCCCATAGAGCCCCATAGAGCCCCACACCTGCCCCACACCTGCCCCACAGAGCCCCATAGAGCCCCACACCTGCCCCACAGAGCCCCATAGAGCCCCATAGAGCCCCATAGAGCCCCATAGAGCCCCACAGAGCCCCACAGAGCCCCACAGAGCCCCACAGAGCCCCACAGAGCCCCACAGAGCCCCATAGAGCCCCATAGAGCCCCACAGAGCCCCACAGAGCCCCATAGAGCCCCATAGAGCCCCACAGAGCCCCACAGAGCCCCATAGAGCCCCACACCTGCCCCACAGAGCCCCACAGAGCCCCACAGAGCCCCATAGAGCCCCATAGAGCCCCACAGAGCCCCACAGAGCCCCACAGAGCCCCACAGAGCCCCCATAGAGCCCCATAGAGCCCCACACCTGCCCCATAGAGCCCCATAGAGCCCCACAGAGCCCATAGAGCCCCACACCTGCCCCACAGAGCCCCACGAGCCCCATAGAGCCCCACAGAGCCCCATAGAGCCCCATAGAGCCCCACAGAGCCCCCACAGAGCCCCATAGAGCCCCATAGAGCCCCACAGAGCCCCACAGAGCCCCATAGAGCCCCACACCTGCCCCACAGAGCCCCACAGAGCCCCATAGAGCCCCATAGAGCCCCACAGAGCCCACAGAGCCCCATAGAGCCCCATAGAGCCCCATAGAGCCCCATAGAGCCCCACAGAGCCCCACAGAGCCCCATAGAGCCCCATAGAGCCCATAGAGCCCCACAGAGCCCCACAGAGCCCCATAGAGCCCCACACCTGCCCCACAGACCCCCACAGAGCCCCATAGAGCCCCACAGAGCCCCACAGAGCCCCATAGAGCCCCATAGAGCCCCACAGAGCCCCAGAGCCCCATAGAGCCCCATAGAGCCCCACAGAGCCCCATAGAGCCCATAGAGCCCCAACACCTGCCCCATAGAGCCCCATAGAGCCCCACAGAGCCCCACAGAGCCCCATAGAGCCCCACAGAGCCCCACAGAGCCCCATAGAGCCCCACAGAGCCCCATAGAGCCCCACAGAGCCCCACAGAACCCATAGAGCCCCACAGAACCCCATAGAGCCCCACAGAGCCCCACAGAGCCCCACAGAGCCCCACAGAACCCCATAGAGCCCCACAGAGCCCCACAGAGCCCCATAGAGCCCCATAGAGCCCCACAGAGCCCCACAGAGCCCCATAGAGCCCCACAGAGCCCCACACCTGCCCCATAGAGCCCCACACCTGCCCCATAGAGCCCCATAGAGCCCCACAGAGCCCCACAGAGCCCCATAGAGCCCCACAGAGCCCCACAGAGCCCCATAGAGCCCCACACCTGCCCCATAGAGCCCCATAGAGCCCCACAGAGCCCCATAGAGCCCCATAGAGCCCCACAGAGCCCCCACAGAGCCCCATAGAGCCCCACAGAGCCCCACACCTGCCCCATAGAGCCCCACACCTGCCCCACAGAGCCCCATAGAGCCCCACAGAGCCCCACACCTGCCCCATAGAGCCCCACAGAGCCCCATAGAGCCCCACAGAGCCCCATAGAGCCCCATAGAGCCCCACAGAGCCCCATAGAGCCCACAGAGCCCCATAGAGCCCCACAGAGCCCCACACCTGCCCCACAGAGCCCCATAGAGCCCCCATAGAGCCCCACAGAGCCCCACAGAGCCCCATAGAGCCCCACAGAGCCCCATAGAGCCCCATAGAGCCCCATAGAGCCCCACAGAGCCCCACAGAGCCCCATAGAGCCCCATAGAGCCCCACAGAGCCCCACAGAGCCCCACACCTGCCCCATAGAGCCCCACACCTGCCCCACACCCGCCCCACACCTGCCCCACACCCACCCCACATCTGCCCCATAGAGCCCCATAGAGCCCCATAGATCCCACACCCGCCCCCACACCTGCCCCACACCGCCCCCCACACCTGCCCCCCAGGGATCGAGACGTTCCACAAGAGCCTGGACGTGGCCAAGCCGGGGACAACCTGGGGGCGCTGCTGCGGGGGCTGAAGCGCGAGGACGTGCGCCGGGGGATGGTGGCGGCGCAGCCGGGGACGCTGCAGCCCCAGCAGAAGGTGGAGGCGCAGGTGGGTGTGGGGCAGGGGTGGGGCAGCTGTGGGGCAGGGTGTGGGGCTCTATGGGGCTCTATGGGGCAGGTGTGGGGCAGGGGTGGGGCAGGTGTGGGGCAGGTGTGGGGCTCTGTGGGGCAGGTGTGGGGCTCTGTGGGGCTCTATGGGGCAGGTGTGGGTGGGGTCCTGGGGGGCAGCTGTGGGGCAGGGTTTGGGGTGCATGTGGGGCAGGTGTGGGGCGGGTGTGGGCAGAGTTTGGGGCCCTGGGGCTCTATGGGGCAGGTGTGGGGTGGGCGTGGGGCTCTATGGGGCAGGTGTGGGGCAGGGGTGCGGCTCTATGGGGCAGGGGTGGGGGCTCTATGGGGCAGGTGTGGGGCAGGGGGTGCGGCTCTATGGGGCTCTATGGGGCAGGGGTGTGGGGGCAGGGCTTGGGGTCCTGGGGGACCAACTGTGGGGCAGTTGTGGGGCAGCCATGGGGTGGGTGTGGGGCAGGTGTGGGGCTCTGTGGGGCTCTATGGGGCAGGGTGTGGGGCTCTGTGGGGCTCTATGGGGCTCTATGGGGCAGGTGTGGGGCTCTGTGGGGCTCTATGGGGCAGGTGTGGGGCAGGTGTGGGGCTCTGTGGGATCTATGGGGCAGGTGTGGGGCAGGGTGTGGGCTCTGTGGGGCTCTATGGGGCTCTATGGGCTCTATGGGGCAGGTGTGGGGCCTCTATGGGGCTCTATGGGCTCTATGGGGCGCTATGGGGCAGGTGTGGGGCTCTGTGGGGCTCTATGGGCTCTATGGGGCAGGTGTGGGCTCTGTGGGGCTCTATGGGGCAGGTGTGGGGCAGGTGTGGGCTCTGTGTGGCTCTATGGGCAGGTGTGGCAGGTGTGGGGCTCTGTGGGGCTCTATGGGGCTCTGTGGGGCTCTATGGGGCTCTATGGGGCTCTATGGGGCAGGTGTGGGGCTCTGTGGGGCTCTATGGGGCTCTGTGGGGGCTCTGTGGGGCTCTGTGGGGCGCTGTGGGGCTCTATGGGGCTCTGTGGGGCTCTGTGGGGCTCTGTGGGGCTCTATGGGGCAGGTGTGGGGCTCTATGGGGCTCTATGGGGCTCTGTGGGGCTCTATGGGCTCTGTGGGCTCTGTGGGGCTCTGTGGGGCTCTATGGGGCTCTGTGGGGCTCTATGGGGCTCTATGGGGCAGGTGTGGGGCTCTGTGGGGCTCTATGGGGCTCTATGGGGCTCTGTGGGGCTCTGTGGGGCTCTATGGGGCTCTGTGGGGCTCTATGGGGGCTCTATGGGGCAGGTGTGGGGCTCTATGGGGCTCTATGGGGCAGGTGTGGGGCTCTATGGGGCTCTATGGGGCAGAATTTGGGGTTCCAGGGGGGCTCAGGATGTGGGGCCGCCCCACAAGTTTGGAGTTAACCCCTCCCCCCCGTTGCCCCTCCCCCTCTCTTTGCCCCTCCCCCCCGCCCCTCCCCCCGTTGCCCCTCCCCCCGTTGCCCCCTCCCCCCCGTTGCCCCTCCCCCCCCAGGTGTACGTGCTGGCCCCGCACGAGGGGGGGCGCCACAAACCCTTCGTCTCCAACTACGCCCCGGTGATGTTCTCGCACACCTGGGACATCGCCTGCCGCGTCCAGCTGCCCCCCGGCAAGGTCTGCGGGGCTATGGGGGGCTGGGGGGGTGTTCGGGGTCTGTGGGGCTGGGGGGGGATCTGGGGGGTCAGGGGTGTCTGGGGTCTGTGGGGCTGGGGGGGGATCTGGGGGGTCAGGGGTGTCTGGGGTCTGTGGGGCTGGGGGGGATTTGGGGGGTCAGGGGTGTCTGGGGTCTGTGGGCTGGGGGGGGATTTGGGGGCTGTGGGGGGCTGGGGGGTGTCTGGGGTCTGTGGGGCTGGGGGGCTGGGGTTTGGGATCTGGGGGTCTGGGGAGGTCTGTGGGGCTGGGGGGGGATCTGGGGGTCTGGTGGGGTGTTCAGGGTCTGTGGGGCTGGGGGGTGTTTGGGGTCTGGGGGGGTTTGGGTTCTGTAGGGGGCTGGGGGGTGTGTGGGTGGAGATTGGGGGGGCTTGGGGGTTTGGGGGGGCTTGGGGGTCTGTGGGGTGCTCGGGGTCTGTGGGGCTGGGGGTGGATCTGGGGGTCTGGGGGAGGCTGGGGGGGTTTGTTGGGCTTTGAGGGTCTGTGGGGTGTTTAGGGTCTGTGGGGCTGGGGGGTGTTTGGGGTCTGGGGGGGTCTGTGGGGACTGGGGGGTCAGGGGGGTTTCGGGGTCTGTAGGGGGCTGGGGGATCTGTGGGGTGGAGACTGGGAGGGCTGGGGGGCTCTGGGGAGCCTGGAGGTTTGGGGTCTGTGGGGTGTTTGGGGTCTGGGGGTCTGGGGGGGACTGTGGGCCTGGGGGGTGTTTGGGGTCCTGTGGGCTGGGGCACGGTGTGGGGGGTTGGGTGGGCTGAGGGGGTTTGGGGTCTGTAGGGAGCTGGGGGATCTGTGGGGTGGAGATTGGGAGGGCTGGGGGGCTCTGGGGAGCCTGGAAGTTTGGGGTCTGTGGGGTGTTTGGGGTCTGGGGGGGTCTGTGGGGCTGGGGGGTGTTTGGGGTCTGTGGGGCTGGGGGGGGTGTGGGGGTTGGGTGGGCCTGAGGGGGTTTGGATTCTGGGGGGCTGGGGCAGGGTGTGGGGGTCTGGGGGAGCTGGGGGATCTGTGGGGTGTTCAGGGTCTGTGGGGCTGGGGGGGTCTGTGGGGTGCTTGGGGTCTGGGGGGGCCAGGGGGGTTGTGGGGCTGGGGGGTGTTTTGGGTCTGGGGGGCTGGAGGATCTGGGGGGATCTGGGGGCTTCGGGGGGCTGGGGGGGCTGGGGATCTGTGGGGCTGGGGGGTGTTCAGGGTCTGTGGGGCTGTGGGGCTGGGGTTGGGATCTGGGGGTCTGGGGGTCTGTGGGGCTGGGGGGGGATCTGGGGGTCTGGGAGGTCTGTGGGGCTGGGGGGGGATCTGGGGGTCTGTGGGGTTTGGGGTCTGTGGGGCTGGGGGGGGTTGGAGGATCTGGGGGGGGCTGGGGGGCTGTGGGGTGGAGGAGATTTGGGGGGCCTGGGGGTCTGTGAGGTGTTTGGGGTCGGGGGGGCTGGGGGGGGATCTGGGGGGGGGCTGGGGGGTCTGTGGGGCTGGGGGGGTCTGTGGGGCTGGAGGGGTTGGGGGGGTCTGTGGGATGTTCAGGGTCTGTGGGGCTGGGGGGGGGATCTGAGGGCTGGGGGGGCTCGGGGGGCTGTGGGGCTGGGGTTGGGATCTGGGGGTCTGGGGAGGTCTGTGGGGCTGGGGGGCTCGGGGGGTCTGTGAGGTGTTTGGGGTCTGTGGGGCTGGAAGGGGATGTGGGGGGGCTGGGGGGCGTCTGTGGGGCTGGGGGGCTGGGGGGGTTTGGGGTCTGTGGGTCCCTGAGGGTCCCTGAGGGTCCCCTGGGGGTCTCTGAGGGTCTCTGAGGGTCTCTGAGGGTCTCTGAGGGTCCCTGAAGGTCCCTGAAGGTCCCTGAGGGTCCCTGGGGGTCTCTGAGGGTCTCTGAGGGTCCCTGAAGGTCCCTGAGGGTCCCTGGGGGTCTCTGAGGGTCTCTGAGGGTCTCTGAGGGTCTCTGAGGGTCCCTGAAGGTCCCCTGAGGGTCCCTGGGGTCTCTGAGGGTCTCTGAGGGTCTCTGAGGGTCTCTGAGGGTCCCTGGGGGTCTCTGAAGGTCCCTGAGGGTCCCTGAAGGTCCCTGGGGGTCTCTGAGGGTCTCTGAGGGTCCCTGAGGGTCCCTGAAGGTCCCTGAGGGCCTCTGAGGGTCTCTGAAGGTCCCTGAGGGTCCCTGAGGGTCCCTGAGGGTCCCTGAGGGTATCTGAGGGTCCCTGAAGGTCCCTGAAGGTCTCTGGGGGTCCCTGAGGGTCCCAATGGCTCTGCCCCTGGGTTTTTTGGGTCCCTGAAGGTCCCTGAGAGTCCCCTGAGGGTCCCCGAGGGTCCCCATGTGTCCCCGTGGCTCTGCCCCCGGGTTTTTTGGGGTCCCCGTGTGTCCCGGTGTGTCCCGGTGTCTCATTTGCCCCCCGTCCCTGCCCCCCCAGGAGCTGGTGCTGCCGGGCGAGGACGCGGCGCTGGCGCTGCTGCTGCGGCAAGCCGATGGTGCTGGAGCGGGGCCAGCGCTTCACCCTCCGGGACGGCGCCAGAACCATCGGCACGGCGTGGTCAGCGCCCTGCTGGAGCCCACACAGGCCGAGAGGGAGCAGAGCTGGGGGTGACACCGCCCATCCCCCACCCTGACAGTGCCCATCCCCCACCCTGACACCCACTGCCCATCCCCCACCCTGGTAGTGACCCTGACCCAGCCAGAACCAATCGGCACCGGCGTGGTCAGCGCCCTGCTGGAGGCCAGCCAGGCCGAGCTGAGCAGAGCTGGGGGTGACAGGGACACCCACTGCCCCCTCCCCCCACCCTGACAGTGCCCATCCCCCAACCCTGACAGTGACCCCTGACCCAGCCCGGACCATCGGCACCGGCGTGGTCAGCGCCCTGCTGGAGCCCAGCCAGGCCGAGAGAGAGCAGAGCTGGGGGTGACACCGCCCCTCCCCCACCTAGAGACCACCCATTCCCCCACCCTGACAGTGACCCTGACACCCAGCCAGGACCATCGGCACCGGCGTGGTCAGCGCCCTGCTGGAGCCCAGCCAGGCCGAGAGGGAACAGAGCTGGGGGTGACACCGGCCCCTCCCCCACCTAGAGACCACCCATCCCCCCACCCTGACACCCACCCACCCATCCCCCACCCTGATAGTGACCCTGACCCAGCCCGGACCATCGGCACCGGCGTGGTCAGCGCCCTGCTGGAGCCCAGCCAGGCTGAGAGGGAGCAGAGCTGGGGGTGACACCGCCCCTCCCCCACCTAGAGACCACCCATCCCCCACCCTGATAGTGCCCATCCCCCACCCTGACACCCAACCAGAACCATCGGCACCGGCGTGGTCAGCGCCCTGCTGGAGCCCAGCCAGGCCGAGAGAGAGCAGAGCTGGGGGTGATGGACAGGGACCCATCCCCCACTCTGATAGCGCCATCCCCCACCCTGACACCCACCCACCCATCCCCCACCCAGCCCGGACCATCGGCACCGCGTGGTCAGCGCCCTGCTGGAGCCCAGCCCGGCCGAGAGGGAGCAGAGCTGGGGGTGACAGGGACACCCACTGCCCCCTCCCCCACCTAGAGACCACCCATCCCCCACCCTGACAGTGACCCTGACACCCACCCAGGACCATCGGCACCGGCGTGGTCAGCGCCCTGCTGGAGGCCACCCCGGCCGAGAGGGAGCAGAGCTGGGGGTGATGGACACTGACCCATCCCCCACCCTGACAGTGCCCATCCCCCACCCTGACACCCACTGCCCATCCCCCACCCAGCCCGGACCATCGGCACCGGCGTGGTCAGCGCCCTGCTGGAGCCGACAGCGGCTGAGAGGGAGCTCAGCTGGGGGTGACACCGCCCCTCCCCCACCTAGAGACCCCACCCATCCCCCCACCCTGACACCCACTGCCCATCCCCCACCCTGACACCCAGCCAGGACCATCGGCACCGGCGTGGTCAGCGCCCTGCTGGAGCCCACACAGCCGAGCTGGAGCAGAGCTGGGGGTGACAGGGACCCCTCCCCCACCCTGACAGTGCCCATCCCCCACCCTGACACCCACCCACCCATCCCCCACCCAGCCCGGACCATCGCACCGGCGTGGTCAGCGCCCTGCTGGAGCCCAGCCAGGCCGAGAGGGAGCAGAGCTGGGGGTGACACCGCCCCTTCCCCCACCCTGACAGTGCCCATCCCCCACCCTGACACCCACCCACCATCCCCCACCCAGCCCGGACCATCGGCACCGGCGTGGTCAGCGCCCTGCTGGAGCCGACACAGGCTGAGAGGGAGCTCAGCTGGGGGTGATGGACACTGCCCCTCCCCCACCCTGACACCCACCCCACCCATCCCCCACCCTGACACCCACTGCCCATCCCCCACCCTGACACCCAATGCCCATCCCCCACCCTGATAGTGCCCATCCCCCACCCTGACACCCAGCCAGGCCGAGCTGGAGCAGAGCTGGGGGTGATGGACACTGACCGCCATCCCCCACCTGGGACTGACCCCGCCCATCCCCCATCCTGACAGTGACCCATCCCCCACCCGGACACCCACCCACCCATCCCCCACCCTGATAGTGACCCTGACCCAGCCCGGACCATCGGCACCGGCGTGGTCAGCGCCCTGCTGGAGCCGACACAGGCAGAGCGGGAGCAGAGCTGGGGGTGATGGACACCCACTGCCCATCCCCCACCCTGACAGTGCCCATCCCCCACCCTGACACCCACTGCCCATCCCCCACCCAGCCGGACCATCGGCACCGGCGTGGTCAGCGCCCTGCTGGAGCCCAGCCAGGCCGAGAGGGAGCAGAGCTGGGGGTGACACTGCCCCTCCCCCACCTGGGACTGACCCATCCCCCACCCTGACACCCCACTGCCCATCCCCCACCCTGATAGTGACCCTGACCCAGCCGCAACCATCGGCACCGCGTGGTCAGCGCCCTGCTGGAGCCCAGCCAGGCGAGAGGGAGCAGAGCTGGGGGTGACAGGGACCCCTCCCCCACCTGGGACTGACCCCGCCCCTCCCCCACCCTGACACCCACTGCCCATCCCCCACCCTGACAGTGCCCATCCCCCACCCTGACACCCAGCCGGAACCATCGGCACCGGCGTGGTCAGCGCCCTGCTGGAGCCCAGCCAGGCCGAGCTGGAGCAGAGCTGGGGGTGACACCCGCCCCTCCCCCACCTAGAGACCACCCATCCCCCACCCTGACACCCACTGCCCATCCCCCCACCCTGATAGTGCCCATCCCCCATTGACAGTGCCCATCCCCCACCCGGACAGTGACCCCTCCCCCACCCAGAGCTCAGCTGGGGGTGATGGACACCCACTGCCATCCCCCACCTGGGACTGACCCGCCCATCCCCCACCCGGACACCCACCCACCCATCCCCCCACCCGGACAGTGCCCATCCCCCATTGACAGTGCCCATCCCCCACCCTGATAGGACCCCTCGGTCAGCGCCCTGCTGGAGCAGAGCTGGGGGTGACACCCACTGCCCCTCCCCCAACCCTGACACCCACCCATCCCCACCCAGAGCTCAGCTGGGGGTGATGGACGCCGCCCCTCCCCCCACCCTGACACTGCCCCTCCCCCACTGACATCGGCCCCTCCCCCACCGTGGGGCTGACCCCTCCCCCACCCTGACATCGGCCCCTCCCCCCACCCTGACACCGACCCCTCCCCCCCCCCCGGGGCACCAACTGAGCTGCTGAGCCTTGGGAGTGGGGGAGGGGAAAACGGGGGAGGAGCAGCCCCTCCCCACCCCCCTGGGCGGGGTCTGTGGTGTGTGAGACCGGGGTGGGGGAGGGGCGGGGGGGGCCGAGCCGCCCCTCCCCCCACCCCCCAAATAAAGCCTGGCCTGGGTTTGGTTTCTTTGTTTTTAAATTTTTATTTTTGGGTTTTTTTTTCCTTTTCCCGCCCCTCCCCCACCTCCCCTGCCCCTCCTCCCACTATAAATTAATACAAAAACCGGGGGGGGGAGGGGCAGGTTTGGGCCTCCATGGATCCGGCGGGGGTGGGGGGAGGGCGGGGCCGGCCCCTCCCCCCCTCAGGGCGTCGTCGTTAGTTCCCATGGGGGGTGGGGGAGGGGCGGGGCCGGCCCCTCCCCCCCCCTCAGTTGCCGGGGGGGTGGAACTGAGCTGCTGGGACTGAACTGGAGGGGGGGAGGGAGAGAGGGGGGGGGGGAGGGGTCAGGGCGGGGGCAGCTCTGGAGTGACCCCAGAGTGACCCCAGAGTGACCCCGGAATGACCCCAGAATGACCCCAGAGTGACCTGGAATGACCCCAGAGTGACCCTGAGTGACCCCAGAATGACCCTGAATGACCCAGAGTGACCCCTGAGTGACCCCGGAATGACCCCAGAATGACCCCAGAGTGACCCCGAATGACCCCAGAATGACCCCAGAGTGACCCTGAATGACCCCTGAGTGACACCTGACCCCAGAGTGACCCCAGAATGACCCCTGAGTGACCCCAGAGTGACCCCTGAATGACCCCAGAGTGACCCCAGAGTGACCCCTGAGTGACCCCTGAGTGACCCCAGAGTGACCCCCAAGTGACCCTGCAGTGACCCTGGATGACCCCCCAAGTGATCCCTGACCCCAGAGTGACCCTTGCCCCTTAGTGACCCTGAATGACCCCTGGGTGACCCCAGAATGACCCCAGAGTGACCCCTGAATGACCCCTGAGTGACACCTGACCCCAGAGTGACCCTTGCCCCCTGAGTGACCCCGGAGTGACCCTTGAGCTCAAAGTGACCCCAAATGACCCAGAGTGACCTTTGCCCCCGCAGTGACCCCCGCAGTGACCTTGAATGACCCCAGGATGATCCTGAGTGACCCCAATGTGACCTGAGTGACCCCCAGGTGACCCCCGACCTCGGAGTGACCCGAGTGACCCCTCAGTGACCCCAGAATGATCCTGAGTGACCCTCTGAGTGACCCCTGACTTCAGAGTGACCCCAAATGACCCAGGGTGACCCTTGCCCTCTCTGTGACCCCCAAATGACCCTGCAGTGACCCCACAGTGACCTGAATGACCGATGACCCCAGAGTGACCCCGAATGACCTCGAGTGACCCTTACCCCTTCAGTGACCTTGAGTGACCCCAGGGTGACCTCAGTGACCCCCAATGTGACCTTGAGTGACCTCAGAGTGACCCCCTGACCTCAAAGTGACCACGAATGACCACGAATGACCACGAATGGCCCTTGACCCCTCAGTGACCCCCCACAGTGACCTCTGAATGACCCCTGACCTCAGAGTGACCCCGTATGACCCAGAGTGACCCCTACCCCCGTCACTGACCCCCCCCACTGACCCTGAATGACCTCAAGTGACCCCTGAGTGACCCCCAGGTGATCTCAGTGACCCCAGTATGACCCTTAAATGACCCCCGAGTGACCCCTGGACCTCAGAGTGACCGCCCAATGACCCTTGCCCCCCTTGCTGACCCTGAATGACCTCAAATGACCCCTGAGTGACCCCTGAGTGACCCCAGAGTGACCCTGAATGACCCCTGAGTGATCCCAATACGACCCTGAATGACCCCCGAATGACCCCTGACCCCTGAGTGACCATGGAATGACCCCTGAATGACCTCTGAGTGACCCTGAATGACCCCTGCAGTGACCCTGGATGACCCCCACGTGACCCCTGACCTCAGAGTGACCCTTGTCCCCTCAGTGACCCTGAGCGACCCCTGGCGTGGTCCCGCAGTGACCCCCACGTGACCCCGGAATGACCCCTGAGTGACCCCTGACCTCAGAGTGACCCCCAATGACCTTTGCCCCCCCCATGACCCTGAAATGACCTCAGATGACCCCGAGTGCCCCTCCCCCCCCTCCCCTCCCCCGCTCACCTGGGGGGTGCCCGAGGAAGCCGAAGGGGGAGGGGCTGGAGGCCGGCAGGGGCCCCACCCCCCACCCCGGCCTGCGGGACCCCCCCGGGGGGTGGGGGAGGGGGGCCCTGGGGGGGGGGAGGGGGCCCGGGGGGGAGGGGGGTGCAGCAGCATCACCTGGGGGGGGGGATGGGCGGGGGGCTGGGGGGGGGGAGGGGGGGGGGAGGGGGAGAGAGAGAAAGGGGGGGAGGGGTCAGAGGTCAGAGGTCAGTGAGCTCGGGGCGGCGCCCCTCCCCCACACAGAGCCCCTCCCCCCACACAGAGCCCCTCCCCCCACACAGAGCCCCTCCCCCACTCTGCCCCTCCCCCCACCACAGAGCTCCTCCCCCACCCAGAGCCCCTCCCCCACAGAGCCCCTCCCCCACCCAGAGCTCCTCCCCCCACCCAGAGCCCCTCCCCCACACATCAGCCCCTCCCCCACAGAGCCCCTCCCCCAAACTCCTTCCCACTGCAATTCCAAATTCCTCCAAATTCCCCCAAGATTTCCCCAAAATTCTGCCAAAATTCTCCCAAAATTTCTCTCAAATTTCCCTCAAGATGTCCCCAAAATTCCCCCAAATTCCCCAAAATTCCCCCAAAATTTCCCCAAAATTTCCCCAAAAATTTCTCTCAAATTCCCCAAAATTCCTCCAAATTTCTCCCAAAATTCCCCCAAGATTTCACCAAAATTCCCCGAAAATTTCCCCAAAATTCTCTCAAAATTTCTCCCAAAATTCCCCCAAGATTTCCCCAAAACTCTCCCAAAATTCTCGTCAAATTCCCCCAAAATTCTCGCCAAAATTTCTCTCAAAATTCCCCAAAATTCTCCCAAAATTCCTCCAAATTCCCCCAAATTCTCCCAAAATTTGTCTCAAATTTCCCCCAAGATTTCTCCAAAATTCTCCCAAAATTTCTCTCAAATTTCCCCCAAAATTTCCCCAAAATTTCCCCAAATTCTCCCAAAATTCCTCCAAATTCCCCCAAAATTCTCCCAAAATTCCTCCAAAT
>JAJNNQ010000416.1:0-56440 GCA_027886175.1 Phylloscopus collybita
CCCCCAAAAAAACCCCCGTGGGAAAAACCCAAAAAACCTGAAAAAAAACCCCAAAAAATCCAGGAGAAACCCAAAAACCCCAAATTCCCCTCAAAAAAAAACCCCCAAAAATCAGCAAGAACCCCCCCCCAAAAAAAAACCAAAACCCCAGTGAGAAACCCCAAAAAACCCCAAAAAACCCCAAAACCCCAGTGAGAAACCCCAAAAAACCCCAAAAAACCTCAAAAACCCCAGTGAGGAACCCCAAAAACCTGAAAAAAAAAACCACAAAACCCCAAAAAAACCCCAAAAAACCCCAAAAATCCAAAAATCCAGCCAGAAACCCCCAAAAACCTTAAAAACCCCGTGAGAAACCCCAAAAAAACCTGGAGAGGAACCCAAAAATCCCCAAAAAACCCGGTGAGAAGCCCCCTAAAAACCCCAAAATAACCCAAAAAAAACCCCAAAATCAGTGAAAAACCCCAAAAAACCCCAAAACCCCAGTGAGAAACCCCAAAAAACGCAGAGAGGAACCCAAAAATCCCCAAAAAACCCCGTGAGAAACCCCAAAAAACCCCAAAACCCAGTCAGAAACACCCAAAAATTCCAGTGAGAAACCCAAAAATCCCCTAAAAACCCCAAAATAACCCCAAAAACCCCCAAAACTCAGTGAAAACTCCCCCCAAAAAACCCCAAAACTCCAGTCAGAAACTCCCCAAAAACCCCCAAAAACCTGTGAGGAACCCTAAAAAAACCCCAAATAACCCAGTGAGAAACCCAAAAAAATCAAAAAAAAAACCCCAAAACCACCCAAAAAAAACCCCAAAAATCCCGGGAGAAACCCCCCGAAACCAGTGAGAAACCCCAAAAAACCCCCGTGGGAAAAACCCAAAAAATCTGAAAAAAACCCCAAAAATCCAGGGAGAAACCCAAAAACCCCAAATTCCCCTCAAAAAAACCCCCAAAAATCAGCAAGAACCCCCTCCCCAAAAAAACCCCAAAAACCCCAGTGAGAAACCCCAAAAAACCCCAAAAAACCTCAAAAAACCCAAAAACCCAAAAAAACCCCAAAAAACCCCAAAAACCCCAGTGAGAAACCCAAAAAACCCCAAAAAACCTCAAAACCCCAGTGAGAAACCCCAAAAACCCAAAAAAAACCCAAAAACCCCAGTGAGAAACCCCCCAAAAAACCCCAAAAAACCCCAAAAACCCCAAAAAAACCCCCAAAACCCCAGTGAGAAACTCAAAAAACCCCAAAAACCCCAAAACCCAGTCAGAAACACCCAAAAAACCCCAGTGAGAAACCCAAAAACCCAAAAAAACCCAAAAAACCCCAAAAAACCCCAGGCAGAAACACCCAAAAACCTTAAAAACCCTGTGAAAAAACCCAAAAACCCCAGTGAGAAACCCCAAAAAAACCAAAAAAAAACCCCCAAAAAAACCCCAAAACCCCAGTCAGAAACACCCAAAAACTCAGTGAGAAACCCCAAAAAAACCCCAAAAAACCCCAAAAATCCAGTCAGAAACTCCCCAAAAAAACCCCAAAAACCTGTGAGGAACCCTAAAAAAACCCCAAAATAACCCACTGAGAAACCCAAAAAAATATAAAAAAAAAAACCCCAAAACCACCCAAAAAAACCCCAAAAAACCCAAAAACCTCAGTGAGAAACCCCAAAAACCCGAAAAAACCACAAAACCCCAAAAAACCCCCCCAAAAAACCCCAAAACCCAAAAATCCAGCCAGAAACCCCCAAAAACCTTAAAAACCCCGTGAGAAACCCCAACAAAACCTGGAGAGGAACCCAAAAATCCCCAAAAAACCCCGTGAGAAGCCCCCTAAAAACCCAAAATAACCCAAAAAAACCCCCCAAAAATCAGTGAAAAACCCCAAAAAACCCCCAAAACCCCAGTGAGAAACCCCAAAAAACGCAGAGAGGAACCCAAAAATCCCCTAAAAACCCCAAAATAACCCCAAAAACCCCCAAAACTCAGTGAAAACTCCCCCCCAAAAAAACCCCAAAACCCCAGTGAGAAACTCCCAAAACCCCAAAACCCCAGTGAGAAACTCCAAAAAACCCCAAAAAAGCCCCCAAAAACCCCCAAAACCCCAGTCAGAAACACCCAAAAACTCAGTGAGAAACCCCAAAAAACCCCAAAAAACCCCAAAAATCCATTCAGAAACTCCCCAAAAACCCCCAAAAACCTGTGAGGAACCCTAAAAAAACCCCAAAATAACCCAGTGAGAAACCCAAAAAAATCCAAAAAAAACCCCCAAACCACCCAAAAAACCCCAAAAATCCAGGGAGAAACCCAAAAACCCCAAACCCCCCCTCAAAAAAAACCCCAAAAATCAGCAAGAACCCCCCCCCAAAAAACCCAAAAACCCCAGTGAGAAACCCCAAAAAACCCCCAAAAAACCCCAAAAACCCCCAGTGAGAAACCCAAAAAACAACCCCAAAAAACCCCCCAAAACCCCAGTGAGAAACCCCAAAAAACGCAGAGGAACCCAAAAATCCCCAAAAAACCCCGTGAGAAACCCCAAAAAACCCAAAAAAAACCCAAAAACCCCAGTGAGAAACCCAAAAAACCCAAAAAAACCGAAAAAAACCCCAAAAAACCCCAGCCAGAAACACCCAAAAACCCCATGAGAAACCCCAAAAACGCAGAGAGGAACCCAAAAATCCCCTAAAAACCCAAAATAACCCAAAAACCCCCAAAAATCAGTGAAAAACCCCAGAAAACCCCAAAACCCCAGTGAGAAACCCCAAAAAACGCAGAGAGGAACCCAAAAATCCCCAAAAACCCCCGTGAGAAACCCCAAAAAAGCCCCCAAACAGGTGAGGAACCCCAAAAACTTCAGTGAGGAACCCAAAAAACCCCAAAACCCAGTGAAGAACCCCAAAAAAACCCCAATGTCCCCCCGGTGTCCCCCACTGACCCCAATGTCTGAAGAACCCCAAAAAAACCCCAATGTCCCCCCGGTGTCCCCACTGACCCCAATGTCCCCATTGACCCCAAATGTCCCCAATGTCCCCAATGTCCCCAATGACCCCAATGTCCCCCAATGTCCCCATTGACCCCAATGTCCCCATTGACCCCAATGTCCCCAATGTCCCCATTGACCCCATTGACCCCCAATGTCCCCATTGACCCCAATGTCCCCATTGACCCCAATGTCCCCAATGTCCCCAATGTCCCCATTGACCCCAATGTCCCCATTGACCCCATTGACCCCATTGACCCCAAACGCCCCCATTGACCCCAACGCCCCCAATGTCCCCATTGACCCCATTGACCCCCAATGTCCCCATTGACCCCAATGTCCCCATTGACCCCAGTGTCCCCAACGCCCCCAACCCCCACAATGTCCCCAATGTCCCCAACATCCCCAACGTCCCCATTGACCCCAACGCCCCCAATGCCCCCATTGACCCCATTGACCCTCAATGTCCCCAATGTCCCCATTGACCCCATTGACCCCATTGACCCCCAATGTCCCCATTGTCCCCATTGTCCCCAATGTCCCCATTGACCCCATTGTCCCCAATGTCCCCAATGTCCCCAATGACCCCATTGACCCCACTGACCCCAAATGTCCCCAACGTCCCCATTGACCCCAATGTCCCCATTGTCCCCATTGTCCCCATTGACCCCATTGTCCCCAGAATGTCCCCATTGTCCCCAATGTCCCCATTGACCCCATTGTCCCCAGAATGTCCCCATTGACCCCAATGTCCCCATTGTCCCCATTGTCCCCATTGACCCCATTGTCCCCAGAATGTCCCCATTGTCCCCATTGACCCCATTGTCCCCAGAATGTCCCCAATGTCCCCAATGACCCCATTGACCCCACTGACCCCAATGTCCCCATTGACCCCATTGACCCCATTGACCCCAATGACCCCAGTGTCCCCAATGTCCCCAATGTCCCCAATGTCCCCATTGACCCCAATGTCCCCAATGTCCCCAATGTCCCCATTGACCCCAATGTCCCCAATGACCCCATTGTCCCCATTGTCCCCAATGTCCCCAATGACCCCATTGTCCCCAACGCCCCCATTGACCCCATTGACCCTATGCCCCAAATCCCCCCGATGTCCCCAATGTCCCCATTGACCCCAACGCCCCCAACCCCCACAATGTCCCCAATGTCCCCAACATCCCCAATGTCCCCAATGTCCCCAATGTCCCAAACTCCCCAGTGTCCCCCCGATGTCCCCCGGTGTCCCCAATGTCCCCAATGTCCCAAACCCCCCAACGCCCCCGATGTCCCCCCGGTGTCCGCGGCGTCGGCGCTGACCCGAGGTGGCCGCGGGGCAGCGCTGGCAGGAAGGTGCCACCGCAGCAGGTGACAATGTCCCGCATCTCCTCGGGGGGCGGCCGCACGCTCGGGGTGACGTGGACGCTGAAACCCTGCGGGGAGGGGACAGTTGGGGACATTTGGGGGACATTGGGGGTGAATAAGGACTTTGGGGTCAGTGGGGTCAATGGGGACTTTGGGGTCAATGGGGACCTTGGGGTCAATGGGGACCTTTGAGGTCATTGGGGACATTGGGGGACATAGGGGTCAGTGGGGTCAATGAGGACTTTGGGTCAGTGGGGACAATGGGGTCAGTGGGGACATTGGGGACAATGGGGTCAATGGGGTCAATGGGGACAATGGGGACAATGGGGTCAGTGGGGTCAATGGGGACATTGGGGTCATTGGGTCAATGGGGACATTGGGGACATTTGGGGTCAGTGGGGGTCAATGGGGACATTTGGGGCATTGGGGGATTTGGGGTCAATGGGGACAATGGGGTCAGTGGGGCAATGGGGACATTGGGGACATTGGGGTGAATAAGGACTTTGGGGTCAATGGGGTCAATGAGGACTTTGGGTCAGTGGGGTCAATGGGGACATTGGGGTCAATGGGGACATTGGGGTCAATGGGGTCATTGGGGTCAATGGGGACATTGGGGGACATTGGGGGTCAATAGGCTCAATGGGGTCAATGGGAGGTCAGTGGGTACACTCAGGGGACATTGGGGACATTGGGGGTTTGGGGACATTGGGGCCATTGGGGTCACTGGGGGGTCACTGGGGGGTCAATGGGGGGTCACTGGGGACACTCAGGGGTCACTGGGGGGTCACTGGGGTCACTCAGGGGCCATTGGGGTCACTGGGGGGTCACAGGTTGGTCACAGGGGTCACTCAGGGGCCATTGGGGTCACTGGGGGGTCACTGGGGTCACTGGGGGGTCACTGGTGACACTCAGGGGACATTGGGGACATTGGGGTCACTGGGGGGTCACTGGGGGGTCACTGGGGTCACCGGGGGGTCACCAGGGTTACTCAGGGGCCATTTGGGGCCATTGGGGTCACTGGGGGGTCACTGGGGGGTCACTGGGGGGTCACTGGGGGGTCACTGGGGGGTCACTGGTGACACTCAGGGGTCACTGGGGGGTCACTGGGGGTCACCGGGGTCACTCAGGGGCCATTGGGGTCACTGGGGGGTCACAGGTTGGTCACAGGGGTCACTCAGGGGACATTGGGGTCACTGGGGGGTCACTGGGGAGTCACCGGGGTCACTCAGGGGACACTTGGGGACACTGTCCCTGTCACCTGCAGCAGGGGGTGTCCCCGTGCCCGCGCCAGCGCCCCCCGCAGGTGACAGCCCAGGCGCCGCTCCCGCCGGGGGTCCCGCGGCAGGAAGGGACCTGGGACAGCGCCCGGCCACCGCGGGAACTCTGGGGACACAGGGACACCCAGGGGTCACACAGGGGTCACCGCACCGCCCCTCCCCCCAATGTCCCCAACCCCCCCCCAATGGCCCCAAATCCCAAATGTCCCAAAGGTCCCCAATGTCCCCAAAATGTCCCCAAATCCCAAATTCCCCCCAATGTCCCCAAGGCCACCTCAATGTCCCCAAACCCCCAATGTCCCCAATGTCCCCAAATGTCCCCAATGTCCCCCCAATGTCCCCAATGTCCCCAACCCCCCAATGTCCCCAAATGTCCCCAAATCCCCAATGTCCCCAAAATGTCCCCAAATCCCAAATCCCTCCAAATGTCCCCTCAATGTCCCCAATGTCCCCAAATCCCAAATGTCCCCAAATCCCAAATTCCCCCAATGTCCCCAAGGCCACCTCAATGTCCCCAACCCCCCAATGTCCTCAAATGTCCCCAATGTCCCCAAATCCCAAAATGACCCCAATGTCCCCGGTGTCCCCAATGTCCCCAAATCCCCAAAATGTCCCCAAATCCCCAGATGTCCCCAATGTCCCCAACCCCCCCAATGTCCCCGATGTCCCCAACCCCCCCAAATGTCCCCAAATGTCCCCAACGTCCCCAATGTCCCCAAATGTCCCCAACCCCCCCCCCCAGGTGCCACCTCCAGCAGCCACTGGGGGGTGACAATGGGGACGCCCCTGGCCAGGGCGCAGAGGAATTTCAGCGTCCGGCGGGGCCCGTCGGTCACCAGGTGGCTGCAGTCGTGCACAGAGGTGGCCTCGGTGCCACCGAGCGTCCCCAGGGCCACCAGCAGGGACGGGGAGGCCACCAGGCCGGTGAAGAGCACCTGGGGACAGCGATGGGGACAGCGGTGAGGGCCAGCGGGGACAGACTGGGTTATACTGGTTTGTACTGGTTTGTACTGGTTTGTAATGGCTGTACTGGGCTGTACTGGTTTGTAATGGGCTGTACTGGGCTGTACTGGTCTGTACTGGGCTGTACTGGGCTGTACTGGTTTGTACTGGGCTGGACTGGTTTGTACTGGGCTGTACTGGTTTGTACTGGGCTGTACTGGGCTGTAATGGGATGTACTGGGCTGTACTGGGCTGTACTGGGCTGTACTGGGCTGTACTGGTCTGTGCTGGTTTGTACTGGTCTGTACTGGTCTGTGCTGGTCTGTACTGGTCTGTACTGGGCTGTACTGGGCTGTACTGGTCTGTACCGGTCTGTACTGGTCTGTGCTGGTCTGTACTGGTCTGTACTGGTCTGTACTGGGCTGGACTGGTTTGTACTGGGCTGTACTGGGCTGTACTGGTCTGTACTGGTCTGTGCTGGTCTGTACTGGGCTGTACTGGTCTGTACTGGTCTGTGCTGGTCTGTACTGGGCTGTACTGGTCTGTACTGGTCTGTACTGGGCTGTACTGGGCTGTACTGGTCTGTGCTGGTCTGTACTGGGCTGTACTGGTCTGTACTGGGCTGTACTGGTCTGTACTGGTTTGTAATGGGCTGTACTGGTCTGTACTGGTCTGTACTGGTTTGTAATGGGCTGGACTGGGCTGTACTGGTTTGTACTGGTTTGTAATGGGATGTACTGGGCTGTGCTGGGCTGTACTGGTCTGTACTGGGCTGTACTGGGCTGTACTGGGCTGTACTGGTTTGTAATGGGCTGTACTGGGCTGTACTGGTTTGTACTGGTTTGTAATGGGATGTACTGGGCTGTACTGGTCTGTACTGGGCTGTACTGGGCTGTACTGGGCTGTACTGGTTTGTACTGGGCTGTACTGGTCTGTACTGGTCTGTGCTGGTCTGTACTGGTCTGTACTGGGCTGGACTGGGCTGTACTGGGATGTACTGGTCTGTACTGGGAAGTACTGGGCTGTACTGGTCTGTACTGGGCTGTACTGGTTTATACTGGGATGTACTGGGATGTACTGGGCTGTACTGGGATGTACTGGGCTGTACTGGGCTGGACTGGTTTGTACTGGGCTGTACTGGTTTGTACTGGGCTGTACTGGGCTGTACTGGTTTGTACTGGGCTGTACTGGTTTGTACTGGGCTGTACTGGTTTGTAATGGGCTGTACTGGTTTGTACTGGGCTGTACTGGTCTGTACTGGTCTGTACTGGTCTGTACTGGTTTGTACTGGGCTGTACTGGTTTATACTGGTCTGTACTGGTCTGTACTGGTCTGTACTGGTCTGTACTGGGCTGTACTGGTTTGTAATGGGCTGTACTGGTTTGTACTGGTTTGTACTGGGCTGTACTGGGCTGTACTGGGCTGTACTGGGCTGTGCTGGTTTGTACTGGTCTGTACTGGGCTGTACTGGGCTGTACTGGTCTGTACTGGGCTGTGCTGGTCTGTACTGGTCTGTACTGGGCTGTACTGGGCTGTAATGGGCTGTGCTGGGCTGTACTGGTCTGTACTGGTTTGTACTGGGCTGTACTGGGCTGTACTGGTTTGTACTGGTTTGTACTGGGCTGTACTGGTTTGTAATGGGCTGTACTGGTCTGTACTGGTCTGTGCTGGTCTGTACTGGTCTGTACTGGTCAGTGCTGGTCTGTACTGGTCTATACTGGTCTGTACTGGGCTGTACTGGTCTGTACTGGTCTGTGCTGGTCTGTACTGGTCTGTGCTGGTCTGTACTGGTTTATACTGGTCCATACTGGTCCAAACTGGTACTCACCCGGATGGGGGGCGTGGCCTGGTGCCGCCCGGGGGCGGAGCTTGCGTTTGGCGCCCTCTGCTGGCTCCTCCTCCTCCTCCGCCGGTGTGGGCGTGGCCGCCACGGAGCCCCGCCCACTTCCTTTTACGGACAGGGCCGGGTCCCGCCTCCTCTGGGGGCGTGGCTTGGGCGAGGGGCGTGGCTTGGGCTCTGGGGCAGGCCCGGGGGCGGGGCCAAGGGAGGCTCCGCCCCCTCTGCTCTCAGCCAATCGCCGACTGCGCCGCAGCTGGGGGGGGGGGGAGGGAATGGAGACCCCAAAAAACCCAAAATTCCCCCAAAATTCGCCCCCAAAAAACCCCAAAATTCAACCCCAAATCCACCCGGGACCCCAAAATCCCCCAAATTCACCCCAAAAAACCCCAAAGTCACCCAAAAAAACCCCAAAATTCACCTGGGACCCCCAAAATCCCCCAAATCCACCCCAAAATCCCTCAAATTTACCACAAAATCCACCTGGGACCCCAAAATTCGCCCCAAAATTCCCCCAAAATCCACCTGGGACCCCCAAAATTCACCAAATTCACCCCAAAAAAGCCCCAAAATTCGCCCCCAAGTCCCCCAAATTCGCCCCCAAAATCCCCAAATTCATCCAAAAAATCCCACCTGGGACCCCAAAATTCCCAAATTTAGCCCCAGATCCCCCAAATTCTCCAAATTCACCCCAAAAAACCCCCAAAATCACCCAAACTCCCCCCAAAATTCCCAAATTTACCCCAAAATCCACCTAGGACCCCCAAAATGCCCCAAATTCACCCCAAAATCCCCCCAAGTTCACCCCAAATCCCCCAAAATCCCCAAAATTTGCCCCAAAATCCCCAAATTGCACCTGGGATCCCCAAATTTACCCCAAAATTCGCCCCAAAATCCCCCTGGGACCCCCAAAATCCCCCAAATTCCCCCCCAAATCCCTCAAATTTAACCCAAAATCCACCTGGGACCCCAAATTCACCCCAAAACCACCAAAATCCCCCCAAAATTCCCCAATTCACCCCAAATTCGCCCCAAAATCCTCCAAATTCAGCCCAAAAAATCCCCAAATTCACCCAAAAAATCCCCCCTGGGACCCCCAAAATCCCCCCAAAAATTCCCAAATTTACCCCAAAATCCCCCAAATTTGCCCCAAAAATCCCCACATTCACCTGGGATCCCTAAAATTCCTAAATTCACCCCAAAATTCACCAAAATTCACCCCAAAAATCCCCAAATTCACTCCTAAAAATTCACCTGGGACCCCCAAAATCCCCCAAATTCCCCCCCAAATCCCTCAAATTTGCCCCAAAACCACCAAAATCCCCCCAAAATGCCCAAATTCAGCCCAAATTCGCCCCAAAATCCACCAAATTCAACCCAAAAATCCCCAAATTCCCCCCAAAATTCCCAAATTGACCCCAAGATCCCCCAAATTCTCCGAATTCGCCCCAAAAATCCCACCCGGGACCCCCCAAAAATCCCCAAAAATTCTCCCCAAAATCCCCACTCTCCCCTCCCCCCCCCCCCAACCCCCTCACCTGCGGGGTGGGCGGAGCTTCCGCCCCCTGGGCGGGGCCAACATCTGGATCGGGCTCCTCCTCCTCGTGCCCCTCCCCCTCCTCCACATCTGGAATTTCCAGGGCCTCCGGGGCCGCCCCCACATCTGGGGAGGGCAGGAAGGGCTGGGTGGCCACATCTGGATCCTCCTCCTCCTCCCCCTCCGGCACATCTGGAGCCGGCGTCGCCTCCACATCTGGAACTTCGGGGGCCTTCGGGGCCCTCCCGGGGCTGCCAACATCTGGACCGGGGCACAGGAACAGCTGGGTGGCCACATCTGGGCCCGGCTCCCAGGCCTCCACAGCTGGATCCGGGGTCACCTCCTCCACATCTGGAACCCCCGGTGGCTTCCGGGGGGGTCGGAGGAGCTTCGGGCCCCCCACATCTGGATCGGGGGGCGGGAAGGGCTGGGTGGCCACATCTGGATCGGACTCCTCCCCCTCCTCCACATCTGGAACCTCGGGGGCCTTTGGGGCCCTCCCGGGGCTCCCAACATCTGGATCGGAGCGCAGGAACAGCTGGGTGGCCACATCTGGATCCTCCTCCTCTTCCTCCTCTTCCTCCTCCACATCTGGAATTTCGGGCGGCCCCGGGGGCGCTTTCGGCCGTTCGGGGCCCCCAACATCTGGACCGGGGGGCGGGAACGGCTGCGTGGCCACATCTGGGCCCAGGGCCACATCTGGATCCTCCTCCTCCTCTTCCTCCTCCTCCACATCTGGAATCCCAGGCGGCTTTCGGGGGCGTTCGGGGTCCCCAACATCTGGACTGGGGGGTGGGAACAGCTGGGTGGCCACATCTGGATCCGCCCCCACATCGGGATCCTCCTCCTCCTCCTCCTCCCCCTCCTCCACATCTGGAATTTCGGGGGCCTCCGGGCCCGTCCCGGGGGCTCTGCCCGGGCCCCCCACATCTGGATCGGGGGGCGGGAACGGCTGGGTGGCCACATCTGGATCCGCCTCCCCCTCCGCGTCGGCGTCGCTCCCCGCCGGGAACATCTGGCGCCCCCGCACATCTGGGCTGGGCGTCTCCGGGGCCACATCTGGAGCTCCGGGCGCGTTTTGGGTCGTTTTGAGCCGTTTTTGGGCCTCCACATCTGGATCCGGCCCCTCCTCCCCCTCCTCCACATCTGTGTCGCTGTCCACCACCAGCAGCGTCCCAGGGCCTGAAACATCTGGATTTGGGGTGCTCAGCCCCACATCTGGAGTTTTGGGCACATTTTGGGTCATCCTGAGGCGTTTTGGGGGCCGCACATCTGGATCCTCCTCCACATCTGTGTCGCTGTCCACCACCAGCTCCACCCCAGGCCGCGTTTTCGGGCCCCGAACATCTGGATCCGGGGTTTCCAGCCCCACATCTGGAGTTTTTGGCACATTTTGGGTCATCCTGAGGCGTTTTGGGGGCTCCACATCTGGATCCTCCTCCACATCTGGGTCGCTGTCCACCGCCAGCAGCGTCCTGGGGTCTGAAACATCTGGATCTGGGGTGCTCAGCTCCACATCTGGAGCTCTGGGCGCGTTTTGGGTCGTTTTGAGCCCTGTCGGGGGCCGCACATCTGGATCCTCCTCCACATCTGTATCACTGTCCACCACCAGCGTCCCACGCCCCGTTTTCGGGCCCCAAACATCTGGATTTGGGGTGCTCAGCCCCACATCTGGCGTTTCGGGCACGTTTTGGGTCATCCGGAGCCGTTTTGGGGGTCCAACATCTGGATCCTCCTCCACATCTGTATCGCTGTCCACCGCCAGCAGCGTCCCGGGGCCCCAAACATCTGGATTTGGGGTTTCCAGCCCCACATCTGGAGCTCTGGGCGCGTTTCGGGTCCTTCGGAGCCGGTTTTGGGGCCCAACATCTGGATCCTCCTCCACATCTGGGTCGCTGTCCAGCGCCAGCAGCGTCCTGGGGCCCCAAACATCTGGATTTGGGGTGCTCAGCCGCACATCTGGAGCTCTGGGCGGGTTTTGGGTCATTCTCAGCTGTTTTGGGGGCTCCACATCTGGATTTGGGGTCTTGGCTGCAACATCTGGAGTTTCGGGCGCGTTTCGGGTCGTTTCGAACTGGTTTTGGGGCCGCACATCTGGATTTGCCCCGTCCTCCTCCACATCTGTGTCGCTGTCCACCACCAGCGCCCCAGGCCCATTTTTAAGGCGTGAAACATCTGGATCTGGGGTTTCCAGCCCCACATCTGGAGTTCCGGGCGCGTTTTGGGTCGTTTTGAGCCGTTTTTGGGCCTCCACATCTGGATCCGGCCCCTCCTCCCCCACCAGTAGCGTCCTGGGGCCCCAAACATCTGGATTTGGCGTTTCCAGCCCCACATCTGGAGCTCTGGGCGCGTTTTGGGTCATCTGGAGCCGTTTCGGGGGCTGCACAGCTGGATCCTCCTCCACATCTGTGTCGCTGTCCACCACCAGCAGCGTCCCAGGCCGAGTTTTCGGGCCCCGAACATCTGGATCCGGGGTGTTCAGCCCCACATCTGGAGTTTCGGGCACATTTTGGGTCATCCTGAGGCGTTTTTGGGGCTGCACACCTGGATCCTCTTCCACATCGGTGTCGCTGTCCACCGCCAGCAGCGTCCTGGGGCCCCGAACATCTGGATCTGGGGTTTCCAGCCCCACATCTGGAGCTCTGGGCGCGTTTTGGGTCGTTTTGAGCCGGTTTGGGGGCGGCACATCTGGATCCGGGCTCTTGGCCGCCACATCTGGAGTTTCGGGCACGCTCTGGGTCGTTTGGGGTCGTTTGGGGCGCTCCACATCTGGATCCGGCCCCTCCCCCTCCTCCTCCACATCTGTGTCGCTGTCCACCGCCAGCAGCATCCTGGGGCCCCGAACATCTGGATTTGGGGTTTCCAGCCCCACATCTGGCGTTTCGGGCGCGTTTTGGGTCATCCGGAGCCGTTTTGGGGGCCACACATCTGGATCCTCCTCCACATCTGTATCGCTGTCCACCACCAATGTCCCACGCCCCGTTTTCGGGCCCCAAACATCTGGATCTGGGGTGCTCAGCCCCACATCTGGAGTTTCGGGCACATTTTGGGTCGTTCGCAGCTGTTTTGGGGGCTCCACATCTGGATTTGGGGTCTTGGCTGCCACATCTGGAGTTTCGGGCGCGTTTTGGGTCGTTTCGAACTGGTTTTGGGGCTGCACATCTGGATTTGCCCCGTCCTCCTCCACATCTGTATCGCTGTCCACCAGCAGCGCGCCATGCCGCGTTATCGGGCCCCGAACATCTGGATTTGGGGTTTCCAGCCCCACATCTGGAGTTTTGGGTGCATTTTGGGTCGTTTTGAGCCGTTTCCCGGGGCTGCACATCTGGATCCTCCTCCACGTTTGTGTCACTGTCCAGCGCCAGCAGCGTCCCGGGGCCCCAAACATCTGGATCTGGGGTGCTCAGCCCCACATCTGGAGTTTCAGGCGCGTTTTGGGTCATCCTGAGGCGTTTCGGGGGCCCAACATCTGGATCCTCCTCCACATCTGTATCGCTGTCCACCAGCAGCGTCCCAGGCCGCGTTTTCGGGCCCCAAACATCTGGATCTGGGGTGCTCAGCCCCACATCTGGAGTTTCAGGCGCATTTTGGGTCGTTCGCAGCTGTTTTGGGGGCTCCACATCTGGATTTGGGGTCTTGGCTGCCACATCTGGAGCTCCGGGCGCGTTTCGGGTCGTTTCGAACTGGTTTTGGGGCTGCACATCTGGATTTGCCCCGTCCCCCTCCACATCTGTATCGCTGTCCACCACCAACGTCCTGGGGCCTGGAACATCTGGATCTGGGGTGCTCAGCCCCACATCTGGAGTTTTGGGCACGTTTTGGACCGTCCTGAGGCGTTTCGGGGGCCGCACATCTGGATCCTCCTCCACATCTGTGTCACTGTCCACCACCAGCAGCGTCCCAGGCCGCGTTTTCGGGCCCCAAACATCTGGATTTGGGGTTTCCAGCCCCACATCTGGAGTTCCGGGCGCGTTTTGGGTCGTCCCGAGGCGTTTTTGGGGCCGCACATCTGGATCCGGGCCCGCCGCCACATCTGGGGCCTGCCGGGGGCAGCGGGGGAGGGGTTTTGGGGAGGGGGGCCCAACATCTGGGGGCACAGCTGGATCCTCCAGGCCGCTGGAAAAGGGGGGGGGAGGGGGTGAGGGGTTTGGGACCCCCCCAAAACCCCCCGGGAACCCCCAAAATGCCCCCAAATTCCCCCAAATTCCCCCCCAAAATCACCCCAAACGACCCCAAACCGCTCCAGAGGCCCCAAAACCCCAAAATTGCACCCAAAAAAACCCCAAACCCCCCCCCCCCAAAACCCCTCAGAATCCCCAAATTCCCTCACAGGGACCCCAAATTCCCCTCAGGGACCCAAAAATTCCCCTCAGGAACCCAAATTTTCCTCAACGACCCCAAATTCCCCTCAGGGACCCCAAATTCCCCTCAGGAACCCAAAAATTCCCTCACAAACCCACCAATCTGGGTCAGGGACCCCAAATTTCCCTCAGGAATCCAAAAATCCCCCTCAGGAACCCAAAAATTCCCTCACAAAATCGCCAATCCCGGTCAGGGACCCCAAATTCCCCTCAGGGATCCCAAATTTTCCCTCACAGGGACCCCAAATTTCCCTCAGGAACCAAAAATTCCCCTCAGGAACCCAAATTTTCCTCAACGACCCCAAATTCCCCTCAGGGACCCCAAATTCCCCTCAGGAACCCAAAAATTCCCCTCAGGAACCAAAAATTCCCTCACAAACCCACCAATCTGGGTCAGGGACCCCAAATTTTCCTCAGGGAACCCAAAAATTCCCCTCACGAACCCAAAAATTCCCTCAGGGACCCCAAATCCCCCTCAGGAATCCAAAAATTCCCCTCAGGAACCCCGAATTTTCCTCAGGGACCCCAAATTCCCCTCAGGGACCCCAAACTCCCCTCAGGAACCCAAAATTCCCCTCAGGGACCCCAAATTTTCCTCAGGAACCCAAAAATTCCCCTCAGGAACCCAAAAATTCCCTCACAAACCCACCAATCTGGGTCAGGGACCCCAAATTCCCCTCAGGGACCCCAAATTTCCCTCAGGAACCCAAAAATTCCCCTCAGGAACCCAAAAATTCCCTCACAAAATTGCCAATCCCAATCAGGGATCCCAAATTCCCCTCAGGAACCCAAAATTCCCCTCAGGGACCCAAAAATTCCCTCATAAAATTGCCAATTCCCATCAAGGACCCCAAATTTTTCTGAGAGGCCCCAAAATTCCCCTCAGGAACCCAAAAATTCCCTCATAAAATTGCCAATTCCTGTCAGGGATCCCAAATTTTCCTCAGAGACCCCAAATTCCCCTCAGGGACCCCAAATTCCCCTCAGGAACCCAAAAATTCCCTCATAAAATTGCCAATTCCTATCAGGGACTCCAAATTTTTCTGAGAGACCCCAAATTCCCCTCAGGAACCCAAAAATTCCCCTCAGGGACCCCAAATTCCCCTCAGGAACCCAAAAATTCCCCTCAGGGACCCCAAATTCCCCTCAGGAACCCAAAAATTCTCCTCAGGGACCCCAAATTCCCCTCAGGGACCCCAAATTCCACTCAGGGACCCCAAATTCCCCTCAGGAACCCAAAAATTCCCCTCAGGGACCCCAAGTTTTCCTCAGGGACCCCAAATTCCCCTCAGGGACCCCAAATTTCCCCTCAGAATTCCCGAATTCCCCTCAGGATCCTTCAACCCCCTCCGGGAGCCCAAAGCCTCCCTCAGGAACACTCGACCGCCCTCAGGGAGCCCCAAATTCCCCTCAGGGAGCCCCAAATCCCCTCAGAAAGCCCCGAATTCCCTCAAAAAGCCCCGAATTCCCCTCAGAAAGCCCCAAATTCCCCTCAGAAAGGCCCACCCCGCCTCAGTCACCGCCCGAATTCCTCTCCGGAACCCCGAATTCCCAAACGCGGCCCCCAAAGTTCCCTCAAAGACCCCGAAGTTGCCTCAGGAACTCCCCAAATCTGCCCTCCCCGCCATCCCATCCTGAGGCGCCAACCCCCACCAAGGACCACTCCAAGCCCGCCCTGTGATTCCCAAATCCCTCCGGGAGAGCCCAGAACCGTCCCCGGACCCCAAATTCCCCCCAAATTCCCCCCAAATTCCATCAGGGACCCCCAAAAGCGGCACCGACTCCCCCCCTCCCCCTCCGCTCACCCCTCCCGCGCCATCACCGCCGGACCCCGCCCCCCGCGCTCCCATTGGCGGCTTCCTTCAGGCGCCAACGCCCACCAGCGTTTTCCATTGGCTGTCGCGCGTGTCAATCATCGCCGGACCACCGAGACGGGGCGGGGCGGTCCTCCGGGAGCGCCGGAGCGCCGGTGGGCGGCGCTCACGGAGAGTTTTGACCAATAGAAAAGCAGAGCTTTGGATTGACAGCGCGATTACCCAATGAGCCAGCGGCAAGCGGGCGGCGCCGACCAATGAGGACCGCGGCTTTGTCCTATATGAGCGCGCGCGGGGCCGCGGCCGCCGCCATTTTCGCCACCGCCGCGCTCGCGCCTTAACGCTCCGCTCTTAAAGGGGCCGCGCCGCCTCTTTTACTTTTTTTTTTTTTTCCCCCTCTTTTTCCTCCCCCCGTTTTTCCCAGCGCCTCCGCGCCCTTAACCCGCGTGGGCCCGAGATCCCCTTCCCCGCCAGAGATCCGCCGCCGCCATGAGGGAGATCGTCCACATCCAGGCGGGCCAATGCGGCAACCAGATCGGCGCCAAGGTGAGCGCGGCGGGCCCCACCTCCCCTCCCCTGGCGGCGTTGCCCCTTTAAGAGCCCCCCCCACCCCCACCCCCGCCAAGACAAAGGGTGACCCAAAACGCGGCGATTTTACCCCAAAATCGGAGCTTTCCCGCCCAAAACGCGGCTCTGAGGGGAGCGGGCGGTGCCGCCCGTGGAGGTTTTGGGGTTAAAACGAGGAGATTTCGGCGGCTCCGTGCGGATTTTCCGAGCGCGCTGCTCCCCCTCAC
Source organism: Phylloscopus collybita (assembly GCA_027886175.1). NCBI lineage: Eukaryota > Metazoa > Chordata > Aves > Passeriformes > Phylloscopidae > Phylloscopus > Phylloscopus collybita. The sequence goes on from JAJNNQ010000416.1 coordinate 16,887, forward strand.
ACACGCGGCCGCAAAATGGCGGCTGAGGGCGGCGGCCGCCAAAAAGCGGCGGTTTCGCCTGTAAAAGTCGTTATTTTGGGGGTGTTTGATGGAATTATGAGGGTTTTATCTGGATTTAAAGTGATATTTTCAAGGTTTGGCCGCAAATGGCGCTTTTTTTTGGCCCCAAATGGGAGGGGGGGCTAAGCGGGGATGGGCGGGGAAGGCGCCAAAATGGCGGCGGAGAGCCCCGAAATTCAACAGTTTAACCTTAAAATTAATTTTTTTTACAACGATTTTATTCTGATAAAACCTAAAACTCGATTCGCTTGTGGTTTTTTAAACTTCCTGCTTTAAACGCGGCTTTTTCGGATTGGACATGGCTTGTTTTCACCTCAAAAACTGCGTGTTTTCCCCCCTAAAATCGCTTTTTTTTTTTATTCTTTTTGCACGGCAAAACCGTCAAATTTCACCTCAAAAATGCGGATTTTGTGCTTTAAAAGTGAAGATTTTTTGACCCCCAAAGGGGGCGTGTGACGCCCGCAGGGGTCAGACCCGAAAATGAGAGGATTTAACCCAAAAAAAAAAAAGCGGTTTAATATCCACAATAAAAGGTTTTTAACCCATAAATCGGAGGCGTGTTTGCTGGTTTGGCTCTCAAACGGATTTTTTATTTATTGGTGCGGAATGAAACTAAATGAAAACGTTTAAGTTTTTTTTTTTTAAACCAAAAGATACAACATGGAAAATTAAAGGGTTTTTTTTTTTACTTTTGTAATTTTTATTTTAAATGTTTTAATTTGTCCCGCCAAAAATTTGTTTCTTCCCTTGAGTCACCTTCGTCGCCCCGCTTAACCTCGAAAATAAATTAATTTTTTTGCGCCCAAAAAACTATTTTAATTCTTAAATGTTAATAATTCGGGCTTCAATTTGCTTTTTGTTGAATGAACGAGGGGATTTTGTGCTAAAATGCGATTTTTTCCCCTCAGAATCTTTTTTGTTCTGAGGGGAAAATGGAGCTGCCGAGCTCCCCCTCAGCATCCTCGTTGTGGAAAATCAACATTTTCCCTCCAAAAATCGAAGTTTTTACCCTCAAAACTCGGATTTTTCAGGTGAAAAAGCCGCGGGTTTGTTTGCTAAAAGCCGATTTTTGGGTTAAAATTCGGGTTTTTTTGGTCAATTCCAGGGAATTTCCCGCCCTAAAATGGAGGTTTCCAGCCCCAAAATGGAGGTGCCGGGGGAAGAATCGCGGCTTTGTCCTCCCCGAATCTTCTTTTTTTTCGCCTCAAAATCGCCGAAATTCCCTTTTTTTGATTTAAATTTATTCTTTTTAAATTTATTCTTCGTTCAAATTATTATTTTTTTAATGACAAAACGACGATTTTTTGCCCCAAAAAAGCGCCGCTTTAGGCCTCGGAATTGGCCCGGAACGCTTCAAAATAAATCAACTTTAACTCCCAAAACGGCCTCAAAAAATATTTTAATTTTTAAATTAAATTTTAATTCGTTTAATTTTGAATTGATTTGATTTTTAATTAAAAGATTTTTCTTTTTTTTTTTTTCTTTAAACGCCGCTTTTTGGTGCAAAAATCGCCTTTTCCGGCCCCAAATCCGTCCCTTTGTGTCCCCAGCCCCTTAAATTCACATTTTTCACATTTTTTAAATTCACATTTTTTTTAAATTCACATTTTTCTGCTCCAAAACGCCTCAAATTCAAGTTTTTAACCCCAAAACGGAATTATTCAATTTTTTTTTACCTTTAGGAAGGAGGTTTTTAACCGAAATTGCCTTAAAAAAAGGATTTTTACTCTACAGAAAACACGAATTTGCTCTCAAATATCGGATTTTTTTGCCCCAAATTCGCGGGTTTTTTTCACTTAAATAATTGCTGGTTTTACTTTTAATTCTTCTTTTTTTTTTTCCCTTAAAATTTATATTTCTCGAAATTCCTGCCCTAAATTCGCGTTATTCTCCAAAAATTCAGATTTTTTTTGCCCCAAAAAAAAGATTTTATTCCGATTTAACCTTTCTAAGCCCATTTTCCGCCTCATTTACCAAAAATATTATTTTTTTTTTATTTCAAATTATCATTTTTTGGAACCATTTCCTTCCTAAAAACTCCGTTTTTAACCCATTTTTGGCTTAAAGCCCCAAAATTTCTTGATTTTTTAACCCCTTTTTCCTAAAATTAAGATTTTTAATTTCGTTTTTCTCCTTTTTTTTTAACCTTTAAGTTCTTAAGTTTTAATTGTTTTTATTTTTATTAGTTTTAATATTTCTTTTTAGCTCCAAAATTCACATTTCTCACCCCGATTTTGCCTTCTCGCGCCCAAAATTCCGATTTTTTTCAACAAATTTTCCTTCAAAATCCCCGTTCTTGAACCTTTTTCTTTTAACCCTCGAGCCCCAAAATTCCCGATTTTTAACCCAAATTGGTTTCGCCTCCGCGGCCCCAAAATCCCCACCTTTTGCTGCTTTTTTTTTTTTTCCTGGATTTTGGGTGCAAAAATTCCAATTTCGGGTGCAAAAATCCCGATTTCGGGTGCAAAAATTCCAATTTTGGGGGTAAAAAATCGTGATTTTGGGTGCAAAAATCGCGATTTCGGGTGTAAAAATCCAGATTTTGGGGGTAAAAATCGTGATTTTGGGTCAAAAAATCCCGATTTTGGGTGTAAAAATGCCGATTTTGGGTCAAAAAAGCGCCGGTTTGAGGTGGGAAAAAGCCAATTTTGGGTGTAAAACCCACAATTTTGGGTGCAAAAACCCCGATTTTGGGTCAAAAAACCCCGATTTTGGGTGCAAAAATCCTGATTTTGGGTGCAAACCCCCCCGATTTTGGGTCCAAAAAGCGCTGGCTTGGGGTGTAAAAATCCCGATTTTAGGTCCAAAAATCCTGATTTTGGGTGCAAAACCCCCAATTTTGGGTCAAAAAAATCCCGATTTGGGGTGCAAAACCCCCAATTTTGGGTCGAAAAATCCCGATTTTGGGTGCAAAAATCCCGATTTTGGGTGCAAAAATCCCGATTTTGGGTGCAAAACCCCCGATTTTGGGTGCAAAAATCCCGATTTTGGGTTCAAAAAGTGCCAGTTTGAGGTGCAAAAATCCCGATTTTGGGTGCAAACCCCCCAATTTTGGGTCAAAAAATCCCGATTTTGGATGCAAAAATCCCAAATTTGGGTGCAAACCCCCCGATTTTGGTGCAAAAAGCGCCGGTTTGAGGTTGGGAAATAAAAAAAAGCCGATTTCTGAGGGGTTTGAATTTGCCGCCATTTTCTTCACCTTCCCGCCCTTTTTAGGGGGCGGGGCCTGCACCGCCTTGGCCACGCCCCTCCCCTCACAAAGCCACGCCCACAAATCCTCCAAAAACCCCCAAATTTCGCCTTTTTTACCCCAAAAAAAAGGCGCTGGGGTTGTAGCCACGCCCTTTTAGGAGGTGACCCCGCTAGAAATTGATTTTTTTTTTTAACGCCAAAATCCTCGTTTCTCAACCCAAAACCGGTCCTGGCTGTGGAGGCTCCGCCCCTCCCTTAGCCACGCCCCCTAAATTGTTTTAAAATCATTATTTTTTTTCCTTTAAAATCCTAATTATTCAATGCTCGTTAATTATTTCTGTTTCCTATTAAAATCCTGAATTATTTGGAGCCCCAAATCCTCGGTTTTTTTCCCCAAAGTGGGCGGGACCCACCTGCCCCTGCAGCCCCTTAAGCCCCGCCCCCTGTGCCACGTGGCCACGCCCCCTGTGCCGCGTGGCCACGCCCCCCAGCTCTCATTAACCCCTCCCCCATCCACCCTAAAATCCTTTTTTTTTTTTTTCCCTAAAATTCCAGTTTTTTCCCCCAAAAATGGGGACTGGGGTGGGCGTGGCCTGGCTGACCCCACCCTTTTACTGGCTCCACCCCTTTTTACCCCAGACCACGCCCCCAGCCCCCATTTTCCCCCCCACTAAAATCCCAATTTCCCTGTCCCCAAATCCCCAGGATTTCCCCCCAAAATCAGGTCCTGATTGTAGCAAAGTGGGCGTGGCCTCACCCTTCACAAGCCACACCCACTTCACACCAAGCCCCGCCCCTTTTACCCCAGACCACGCCCCCTCCAGCCTTAAAATCCCCATTTTTCTGCCCCAGATCCCCAAATTTTTGCCCAAAATCCCCAAATTTTTCCCCAAATCCGATCCCGGTTTTAGCAAAGTGGGCGTGGCCACACCATTCACAAGCCACACCCACTTCATACCAAGCCCTGCCCTTTTTACCCCAGACCACGCCCCCTCCAGCTTTAAAATCCCCGAATTTTGCCCCGAAATCCCCAAATTTTTTCCCAAAATCCCCAAATTTTGCCCCAAATTCCCCAAATTTTTGCCCAAAATCCCCGAATTTTTACCCCAAAATCCCCAAATTTTTGCCCAAAATCCCCAAATTTTTGCCCCCAAATCCCCAAATTTTTGCTCCAAAATCCCCAAATTCTTTCCTAAAATCCCCAAATATTTTTCCAAAACCCCCGAATTTTTCCCCAAATCCGATCCCGGTTTTAGCAAAGTGGGCTTGGCCACACCCTTCACAAGCCACACCTACTTCATACCAAGCCCCGCCCTTTTTACCCCAGACCACGCCCCCTCCAGCCTTAAAATCCCCATTTTTCTGCCCCTGATCCCCAAATTTTTGCCCAAAATCCCCAAATTTTTCCCCAAATCAGGTCCCGGTTTTAGCAAAGTGGGTGTGGCCACACCCTTCACAAGCCACACCCACTTCACACCAAGCCCCGCCCCTTTTACCCCAGACCACGCCCCCTCCAGCCTTAAAATCCTCGTTTTTCTGCCCCAAAATCCCCAAATTTTTGCCCAAAATCCCCAAATTTTGCCCCAAAATCCCCAAATTTTTGCCCCAAAATCCCCAAATTTTTCGCCCAAAATCCCCAAATTTTGCCCCAAAATCCCCAAATTTTTCGCCCAAAATCCCCAAATTTTTGCCCCAAAATCCCCAAATTTTGCCCCCAAATCCCCAAATTTTTGCCTTAAAATCCCCAAATATTTTCCCAAAATCCCCAAATCCGGTCCTGGTTTTAGCAAAGTGGGCGTGGCCACACCCTTCAGAAACCACACCCATTCCCCTACAAGCCCCGCCCCTTTTACCCCAGGCCACGCCCCCTCCAGCCCTAAAATCCCCATTTTTCTGCCCCAGATCCCCAAATTTTTGCCCAAAATCCCCAAATTTTGCCCCAAATTCCCCAAATTTTTGCCCCCAAATCCCCAAATTTTTGCTCCAAAATCCCCAAATTCTTTCCTAAAATCCCCAAATATTTTTCCAAAACCCCCGAATTTTTCCCCAAATCCGATCCCGGTTTTAGCAAAGTGGGCGTGGCCACACCCTTCACAAGCCACACCCACTTCACACCAAGCCCCGCCCTTTTTACCCCAGACCACGCCCCCTCCAGCTTTAAAATCCCCATTTTTCTGACCTAAAATCCCCAAATTTTTTCCCAAAAATCCCCAAATTTTGCCCCAAATTCCCCAAATTTTTGCCCAAAATCCCCAAATTTTTGCCCCCAAATCCCCAAATTTTTGCTCCAAAATCCCCGAATTTTTGCCCCCAAATCCCCAAATTTTTGCTCCAAAATCCCCAAATTCTTTCCTAAAATCCCCAAATATTTTTCCAAAACCTCCGAATTTTTCCCCAAATCCGATCCCGGTTTTAGCAAAGTGGGTGTGGCCACACCCTTCACAAGCCACACCCACTTCATACCAAGCCCCGCCCCTTTTACCCCAGACCACGCCCCCTCCAGCCCTAAAATCCCCGTTTTTCTGCCCCAAAATCCCCAAATTTTCCCCCAAAATCCCCAAATTTTGCCCCAAATTCCCCAAATTTTTACCCCAAAATCCCCAAATTTTTGCCCCCAAATCCCCAAATTTTTGCTCCAAAATCCCCAAATTCTTTCCTAAAATCCCCAAATATTTTTCCAAAACCCCCGAATTTTTCCCCAAATCCGATCCCGGTTTTAGCAAAGTGGGCGTGGCCTCACCCTTCACAAGCCACACCCACTTCACACCAAGCCCCGCCCCTTTTACCCCAGACCACGCCCCCTCCAGCCTTAAAATCCCCGTTTTTCTGCCCCAAAATCCCCAAATTTTTGCCCAAAATCCCCAAATTTTTGCCCAAAATCCCCAAATTTTTGCCCAAACTGCCCGAATTTCGCCCCAAACCAGTTCTGGGAGGTGATCAGCGACGAGCACGGCATCGACCCCACGGGCACCTACCACGGCGACAGCGACCTGCAGCTGGACCGCATCAGCGTCTACTACAACGAGGCCACAGGTGAGCGCACCTGGGACACACCTGGGCACACCTGAGACACACCTGGGGGCACCTGGGGACACACCTGGGGACAGCTGGGGGTGCCAGGGACACACCTGGGACACACCTGGGACACACCTGGGCACACCTGGGCACACCTGGGGTCACCTGAACACACCTGGGCACACCTGGGCACACCTGGGGCACACCTGGGGTCACCTGGGCACACCTGGGGACAGCTGGGAGCAGCTGGGGGCACCTGAGACACACCTGGGGACACCTGGGCACACCTGGGGGCACTTGGGACACACCTGGGGACACCTGGGGGCACACCTGGGGGCATCTGGGGACACCTGAGACACACCTGGGCACACCTGGGGCACACCTGGGAGCAGCTGGGGGCACCTGGGACACACCTGGGGACACCTGGGAGCAGCTGGGGGCACCTGGGGACACCTGGGGGCATCTGGGGACACCTGAGACACACCTGGGGCACACCTGGGGCACACCTGGGAGCAGCTGGGGGCACTTGGGACACACCTGGGGGCACCTGGGGGCACCTGAGACACACCTGGGGGTGCCAGGGACACACCTGGGGACACCTGAGACACACCTGGGGACACCTGGGACACACCTGGGACACACCTGGGGACACCTGGGGGCATCTGGGGGTACCTGGGGGTGCCAGGGACACACCTGGGACACACCTGGGACACGCCTGGGTACACCTGAGGCACACCTGGGGACAGCTGGGGGTGCCAGGGACACACCTGGGCACACCTGGGACACACCTGGGGGTGCCTCAGACACACCTGGGGACACCTGAGATACACCTGGGGGCATCTGGGATACACCTGGGCACACCTGGGACACACCTGGGCACACCTGGGACACACCTGGGGACAGCTGGGGGTACCTGAGACACACCTGGGGGCACCTGGGGACAGCTGGGGGCTGTTGGTGACACCTGGGGACACACCTGAGACACCTGGGCACACCTGGGACACACCTGGGGACAGCTGGGGGCACCTGAGACACACCTGGGGGCACCTGAGATACACCTGGGGACAGCTGGGGGCACCTGGGGACAGCTGGGCACACCTGGGGACAGCTGGGCACACCTGGGGACACCTGAGACACACCTGGGGGTGCCAGGGACACACCTGGGCACACCTGGGGGCACCTGGGGATACACCTGGGCACACCTGGGGACAGACCTGAGGGAGTTTGGGGCTCACCTGGGCACACCTGGGGGCACCTGGTGGCGCTTGGGGGCAGCTGCCACCCCCCCCCCCCCCCCCCGGGGGTCAGGTGGCTTTGATGGATCTCAGGTGGCTTTGGTGGCTCTGGGGTGGCTTTGGTGGCTCTGGGGTGGCTTTGGTGGATCTCAGGTGGCTTTGGTGGATCTCAGGTGGCTTTGGTGGCTCTCAGGTGGCTTTGGTGGATCTCAGGTGGCTTTGGTGGATCTCAGGTGGCTTTGGTGGATCTGGGGTGGCTTTGGTGGCTCTGGGGTGGCTTTGGTGGATCTGGGGTGGCTTTGGTGGATCTCAGGTGGCTTTGGTGGCTCTGGGGTGGCTTTGGTGGCTCTGGGGTGGCTTTGGTGGCTCTCAGGTGGCTTTGGTGGATCTGGGGTGGCTTTGGTGGCTCTCAGGTGGCTTTGGTGGATCTCAGGTGGCTTTGAGGTGGATCTCAGGTGGCTTTGGTGGCTCTGGCGTGGCTTTGGTGGATCTCAGGTGGCTTTGGTGGATCTCAGGTGGCTTTGGTGGCTCTCAGGTGGCTTTGGTGGATCTGGGGTGGCTTTGGTGGCTCTGGGGTGGCTTTGGTGGCTCTCAGGTGGCTTTGGTGGATCTGGGGTGGCTTTGGTGGATCTCAGGTGGCTTTGGTGGCTCTGGGGTGGCTTTGGTGGCTCTGGGGTGGCTTTGGTGGCTCTCAGGTGGCTTTGGTGGATCTGGGGTGGCTTTGGTGGCTCTCAGGTGGCTTTGGTGGATCTGGGGTGGCTTTGGTGGATCTCAGGTGGCTTTGGTGGCTCTGGGGTGGCTTTGGTGGCTCTGGGGTGGCTTTGGTGGCTCTCAGGTGGCTTTGGTGGATCTGGGGTGGCTTTGGTGGCTCTCAGGTGGCTTTGGTGGATCTCAGGTGGCTTTGAGGTGGATCTCAGGTGGCTTTGGTGGCTCTGGCGTGGCTTTGGTGGATCTCAGGTGGCTTTGGTGGATCTCAGGTGGCTTTGGTGGCTCTCAGGTGGCTTTGGTGGATCTGGGGTGGCTTTGGTGGCTCTGGGGTGGCTTTGGTGGCTCTCAGGTGGCTTTGGTGGATCTGGGGTGGCTTTGGTGGCTCTCAGGTGGCTTTGGTGGATCTGGGGTGGCTTTGGTGGATCTGGGGTGGCTTTGAGGTGGACCTGGGGTGGCTTTGATGGATCTCAGGTGGCTTTGGTGGCTCTGGGGTGGCTCTGGTGGCTCTCAGGTGACACCTGGTGCCCCTCTGTCCCCCCCAGGAGGTAAATACGTCCCTCGGGCCATCCTGGTGGACCTGGAGCCGGGCACCATGGACTCGGTGCGCTCGGGCCCCTTCGGGCAGATCTTCCGGCCCGACAACTTCGTCTTCGGTGAGTGACACCTGCGGTGGGACACCTGGGGTGGGGTGGGACACCTGGGGGGCAGGGAGGTCCTCAGGGTGGGGTTGGAGGTCCTTGAGATCCTCAGGGTGGGGTTGGAGGTCCTCAAGGTGGGGTTGGAGGTTCTTGAGATCTTCAGGGTGGGGTTGGTGGTCCCTGAGGTCCTCAGGGTGGGGTTGGAGGTCCCAAAGGTGGGGTTGGAGGTCCTTGAGATCCTCAGGGTGGGTTCGAAGGTCCTTGAGATCTTCAAGGTGGGGTTTAAGGTCCCCAAGGTGGGGTTGGAAGTTCTTGAGATCTTCAGGATGGGGTTGGTGGTCCCTGAGGTCCTCAAGGTGGGGTTGGAGGTCCTTGAGATCTTCAGGATGGGTTTGAAGGTCCCTGAGGTCCTCAAGATGGGGTTGAGGGCCCCAGAGGTGGGGTTGGAAGTTCTTGAGATCTTCAGGGTGTGTGTGAAGGTCCCTGAGGTCCTCAAGGTGGGGTTGAAGGTCCCAAAAGGGGGGTTGGAGGTCCTTGAGATCTTCAGGGTAGGGTTGGTGGTCCCAAAGGTGGGGTTGAAGGTCCCTGAGGTGTCAAAGGTGAAGTTGAAGGTCCTTGAGGTCCTCAAGGTGGGGTTGGAGGTCCTTGAGGTCCTCAAGGTGGGGTTGGAGGTCCTTGAGGTCCTCAGGGTGGGGTTGAAGGTCCCCAAGGTGGCTTTGAAGATCCATGAGGTTCTCAGGGGTGACAGGAAGGTCCCCAGGGTGGGACTGAAGGTCCTTGAGGTGCCAGAGGTGGGGTTGGAGGTCCCTGAGGTCCTCAGGGTGGGTGTGAAGGTCCCAGAGGCCTCAAAGGTGGGGTTGAAGGTCCTTCAGGTCACCAGGGTGACAGGAAGGTCCCCAGGGTGGGGTTGGAGATCTTTGAGATCCTCAAGGTGGGGTTGGAGGTCCTTGAGATCCTCAGGATGGGTTTGAAGGTCCTTGAGGTCCTCAAGGTGGGGTTTAAGGTCCCAAAGGTGGGGTTGGAGGTTCTTGAGATCTTCAGGGTGGGGTTGGAGGTCCTTGAGGTCCTCAAGGTGGCATTGAAGGTCCCTGAGATGGGTTTGAAGGTCCTTGAGGTCACCAGGGTGGCAGGAAGGTCCTCAGGGTGGGATTGAAGGTCCCCAAGATGGGGTTGAAGGTCTTTGAGGGCCCAGAGGTGGAATTGAAGGTCCCCAGGGTGGGGTTTGAAGGTCCTTGAGGTCCCCAGGGTGGGTCAGAGCTGCCCAAGCTCCTCAGAAACCTTTGGAAGGTCCCCAAGGGTGGCCTGAGGGTCTCCCAAGAGCTTCAGCGTTCACCTGAAGGTCCCTGGAGGTCCCTGAAGGTCCCCAGGTGGTTTGAAGGTCCCTGCAGGTCCTCAAGGTTGGCTTGAGGTTCTCCAGAGGTGCTTTGAAGGTCCCCGAGATGCTCAGGGCTGGTCCCAAAGTTCTCCGAGGTCACGTTGAGGTTCTCCAGGGTGGTCTTGAGGTTCTTCAAGTTCTCAAGGGTGGTTCGAAGGTCCCCAAGGTTCTCAAGGTGGGTTTGAGGTTCTCCAATGGTGGTTTGAAGGTTCTCAAGATCTCCAGGCTGGTTCCAAAGTTCTCAGAGGTGATTTTGAGGTTCTCAGAGATCATTTTGAGGTTCTCCAAGGCGGGTTTGAGGTTCTCCAAGGTGGGTTTGAGGTTCTCCGTGGTGGTTTTGAGGTTCTCCAAGGTGGGTTTGAGGTTCTCCAAGGTGGGTTTGAGGTTCTCCAAGGTGGGTTTGAGGTTCTCCATGGTGGGTTTGAGGTTCTCCAAGGTGGGTTTGAGGTTCTCCATGGTGGATTTGAGGTTCTCCAAGGTGGTTTTGAGGTTCTCCAAGGTGGATTTGAGGTTCTCTGAGGTGGTTTTGAGGTTCTCCGAGGTGGGTTTGAGGTTCTCCGAGGTGGGTTTGAGGTTCTCCAAGGTGGGTTTGAGGTTCTCCAAGGTGGGTTTGAGGTTCTCCGTGGTGGTTTTGAGGTTCTCCAAGGTGGGTTTGAGGTTCTCCATGGTGGGTTTGAGGTTCTCCAAGGTGGGTTTGAGGTTCTCCATGGTGGATTTGAGGTTCTCCAAGGTGGTTTTGAGGTTCTCCAAGGTGGGTTTGAGGTTCTCTGAGGTGGTTTTGAGGTTCTCCATGGTGGGTTTGAGGTTCTCCGAGGTGGGTTTGAGGTTCTCCAAGGTGGGTTTGAGGTTCTCCAAGGTGGGTTTGAGGTTCTCTGAGGTGGATTTGAGGTTCTCCATGGTGGGTTTGAGGTTCTCTGAGGTGGTTTTGAGGTTCTCCATGGTGGGTTTGAGGTTCTCCAAGGTGGGTTTGAGGTTCTCCAAGGTGGGTTTGAGGTTCTCTGAGGTGGTTTTGAGGTTCTCCATGGTGGGTTTGAGGTTCTCCATGGTGGGTTTGAGGTTCTCAGATCATTTTGAGGTTCTCCAAGGTGGGTTTGAGGTTCTCCAAGGTGGGTTTGAGGTTCTCTGAGGTGGTTTTGAGGTTCTCCAAGGTGGGTTTGAGGTTCTCCATGGTGGGTTTGAGGTTCTCAGATCATTTTGAGGTTCTCCAAGGTGGGTTTGAGGTTCTCCAAGGCGGTTTGAAGGTCCTCAAGATCTCAGGGCTGGTTCCTAAGTTCTCCGAGGTGGTTTTGAGGTTCTCAGATAATTTTGAGGTTCTCCAAGGCGGGTTTGAGGTTCTCCAAGATGGATTTGAGGTTCTCCACGGTGGATTTGAGGTTCTCAGATCATTTTGAGGTTCTCCAAGGTGGGTTTGAGGTTCTCCACGGTGGTTTTGAGCTTCTCAGTTAATTTTGAGGTTCTCCAAGATGGTTTGAGGTTCTCCAAGATGGTTTGAGGTTCTCCAAGGACGTTTTGACGTTCTTCAAGGTTCTCCATGACCCCAACCCAATTCTTCCCCCCCCCAGGCCAAAGCGGCGCCGGCAACAACTGGGCCAAAGGTCACCACACGGAAGGCGCCGAGCTGGGGTGGGGTCAGAGGTCCCAAAGGTCCTCAAGGGTGGTGTGAAGGTCCTTGAAGCGCTTCCTAAAGTGCTCGGGGTTGGTTCCAAAGTTCTCAATAATCATTTTGAGCTTCTTCAAGGTCATTTTGAGGTTCTGGAAGTCCCCAAGGGTGGTTTGAAGGTCCCAAAGGTTCTCAAGGTTGAATTTAGGTTCTCCAAGGTGGGTTTGAGGTTCTCCAAGGGGATTTTGAGGTTGTCCATGGTGGGTTTGAGGTTCTCCAAGGTGGGTTTGAGGTTCTCCAAGGTGGTTTTGAGGTTCTTCAAGGTGGGTTTGAGGTTCTCCAAGGTGGGTTTGAGGTTCTCCGTGGTGGGTTTGAGGTTCTCAGATCATTTTGAGGTTCTCCAAGGGGATTTTGAGGTTCTCCAAGGTGGTTTTGAGGTTCTCCGATCATTTTGAGGTTCTCCAAGGTGGGTTTGAGGTTCTCCATGGTGGGTTTGAGGTTCTCCAAGGTGGTTCTGAGGTTCTTAGATCATTTTGAGGTTCTCCATGGTGGTTTTGAGGTTCTCCATGGTGGTTTTGAGGTTCTCCAAGGGGATTTTGAGCTTCTCAGTTAATTTTGAGGTTCTCCAAGGTGGTTCTGAGGTTCTTAGATCATTTTGAGGTTCTCCAAGGTGGTTTTGAGGTTCTTAGATCATTTTGAGGTTCTCCAAGGTGGATTTGAGGTTCTCCGAGGTCATTTTGAGGTTCTCCAAGGTTCTCCATGACCCCATCCCAATTCTTCCTCCCAGGCCAAAGCGGCGCCGGCAACAACTGGGCCAAAGGTCACTACACGGAAGGCGCCGAGCTGGTGGACTCCGTGCTGGACGTGGTCCGCAAGGAGGCCGAGAGCTGCGACTGCCTGCAGGGCTTCCAGCTGACGCACTCGCTGGGCGGCGGCACCGGCTCGGGCATGGGCACGCTGCTGATCTCCAAGATCCGCGAGGAGTACCCCGACCGCATCATGAACACCTTCAGCGTGGTGCCATCGCCCAAGGTCTCCGACACGGTGGTGGAACCTTACAACGCCACCTTGAGCGTCCACCAGCTGGTGGAGAACACGGACGAGACCTACTGCATCGACAACGAGGCGCTCTACGACATCTGCTTCCGCACCCTCAAGCTGACCACGCCCACTTATGGTGACCTCAACCACCTGGTCTCGGCCACCATGAGCGGTGTCACCACCTGCTTGAGGTTCCCCGGGCAGCTCAACGCCGACCTCCGCAAGCTGGCGGTCAACATGGTCCCCTTCCCGCGGCTCCACTTCTTCATGCCGGGCTTCGCCCCGCTGACCAGCCGGGGCAGCCAGCAGTACCGCGCCCTGACCGTCCCCGAGCTGACCCAGCAGGTCTTCGACGCCAAGAACATGATGGCCGCCTGCGACCCGCGGCACGGCCGTTACCTGACGGTGGCCGCCGTCTTCAGGGGTCGGATGTCCATGAAGGAGGTGGACGAGCAGATGTTGAACGTGCAGAACAAGAACAGCTCCTACTTCGTGGAGTGGATCCCCAACAACGTGAAGACGGCCGTGTGCGACATCCCACCGCGAGGTCTCAAGATGGCGGTGACCTTCATCGGGAACAGCACGGCCATCCAGGAGCTCTTCAAGAGGATCTCGGAGCAGTTCACGGCCATGTTCCGCCGCAAGGCCTTCCTGCACTGGTACACGGGCGAGGGCATGGACGAGATGGAGTTCACCGAGGCCGAGAGCAACATGAACGACCTGGTCAGCGAGTACCAGCAGTACCAGGACGCCACCGCCGAGGAGGAGGAGGACTTCGGCGAGGAGGCCGAGGAGGAGGCTTGAGGAACATCTGGAGATGTTCTCCTTGAGGTTCTCCTCATGGTTCTTCTCGTCTTTGTCGTTCTTCTCACGTTCTCCTGGTGTTGTCCCATCATTGTCAGCGTTGGTCATCGGCGGCGGCGGCGGCGTCCTCACCTGACCTTCAGTGTTGTCCCCTCGTGGTCCTCAACCTTCATCATCCTCCTCAAAGAGCCCTCAACCTTCATCATTGTCCTCAAAGAGTTCTCAAAGCTTCATCATCTTCGTTCTGGAAGAGTTCCTGACCTTCAGCATTGTCCTCATGGCCTCCAACCTTCATCATCTCGGAAGGGTTCCCAACCTTCATCATCTTCCTCCTGGGAAGAGTCTCCAACCTTCATCATCCTCCAAGAGTCTTTGATCTTCATCGGGGCTGCTTCAGTTGGCCTTGACCTTCATCATCATCATCATGGAAGAGTTCTTGACCTTCATCATCCTCGTCACGGAGCCTCCAGGAGTTGCTGACCTTCATCATCGTCATCGTGGAGAAGTTCCTGACCTTCATTGTGGTCCTTGAAGGACCTTTGACCTTCATCATCACCACCCTGGAAGAGTTCTTGACCTTCATCGTCATCGTGGAAGAGTTGTTGGCCTTCATCATCATCATCATCATGGAGCCTCCAGGAGCTCTTGACCTTCGGCCTCACCTTGGAACAGTTGCTGACCTTCATCATCATCCTCATCATGGAGGAGCTCCTGACCTTCATCGTGGTCCTTGAGGAACCTTTGACCTTCATCATGGAGGAGCTTCCAGAAGTTTCTGACCTTCACCTTCATCATGGAAGAGTTCTTGACCTTCATCGTGGTCCTTAAAGAACCTTTGATCTTCATCATCTTCACCATGGAAGAGTTCTTCATCTTCGTCATCTTGGAGAAGTTCTTGACCTTCATCATCGTCATGGAGTCTCCAGGAGCTCCTGACCTTCAGCCTCACCCTGGAACAGTTTCTGACCTTCATCATCCTCATCATGGAGGAGCTCCTGACCTTCATCCTGGTCCTTGAGGAACCCTTGACCTTCATCATCATCACCATGGAAGAGTTCTTGATCTTCATCTTCATCGTGGAGAAGTTCTTGACTATCATCATCATCATGGAGTCTCCAGGAGCTCTTGACCTTCAGCCTCACCCTGGTATGGTTGCTGACCTTCATCATCCTCATGGAGGAGCCTGCAGGAGTTTCTGACCTTCATCATCATCACCGTGGAAGAGTTCTTGACCTTCATCATCATCATGGAGCCTCCAGGAGCTCCTGACCTTCCTCATCATCATCACCATGGAGAAGTTCTTGACCTTCCTCATCATCCTCCTCATGGAGGAGCTCCTGACCTTCATCGTGGTCCTTGAGGAACCCTTGACCTTCATCATCATGGAAGAGTTGTTGATCTTCATTGTGGAGGAGTTCTTGACCTTCATCATCATCATCATGGAGCCTCCAGGAGCTCTTGACCTTCAGCCTCACCTTGGAACAGTTGCTGACCATCATCATCCTCATCATGGAGAAGTTCCTGACCTTCATCGTGGTCCTTGAGGAACCCTTGACCTTCATCATGGAGGAGCTTCCAGAAGTTTCTGACCTTCACCTTCATCATGGAAGAGTTCTTGACCTTCATCGTGGTCCTTAAAGAACCTTTGATCTTCATCATCTTCACCATGGAAGAGTTCTTCATCTTTGTCATCGTGGAGAAGTTCTTGACCTTCTTCATCTTCATCATGGAGCCTCCAGGAGCTCCTGACCTTCAGCCTCACCTTGGAACAGTTGCTGACCTTCATCATCCTCATCATGGAGAAGTTCCTGACCTTCATCCTGGTCCTTGAGGAACCTTTGATCTTCATCATCATCATCATGGAAGAGTTCTTGATCTTCATCATCTTCATCGTGGAGAAGTTCTTGACCATCATTATCATCATCATGGAGTCTCCAGGAGCTCTTGACCTTCAGCCTCACCCTGGTATGGTTGCTGACCTTCATCATCATCCTCATGGAGGAGCCTTCAGGAGTTTCTGACCTTCATCATCTTCACCATGGAAGAGTTCTTGACCTTCATCTTCATCATGGAGGAGCTCTTGGCCTTCATCATCCTCCCCGTGGAGCCTCCAGGAGCTCCTGACCTTCCTCATCATCATCACCATGGAGAAGTTCTTGACCTTCCTCATCATCCTCCTCATGGAGAAGTTCCTGACCTTCATCGTGGTCCTTGAGGAACCTTTGACCTTCATCATCCTCACCATGGAGGAGCTCTTGGCCTTCATCATCCTCCTCATGGAGCCTCCAGGAGCTCCTGACCTTCATCGTGGTCCTTGAGGAACCTTTGACCTTCATCATCCTCCTCATGGAGAAGTTCCTGACCTTCATCCCGGTCCTTGAAGAACCCTTGGCCTTCATCATCATCACCATGGAAGACTTCTTGATCTTCATCATCCTCCCCATGGAGCCTCCAAGAGCTCCTGACCTTCATCCCGCTCCTTGGACATCCCCAGACCTTCCTTCTCCTCCTCCTCCCCTCCCCCTCCCCTGCCCATTTTTGGGTTTTTTCCTCTGTTTTTCCCGGTTTTTTTTCCGCTTTTCCCCAATTTCCGTCGCTTTCTCCCCATTTTGGGCCAATTTCCCCCATTTTGGGCCAATTTCCCCCATTTTTTGTCCGTTTTTCCCATTTTTTTCTCCGTTTTCCCCATTTTTTTGTCAGTTTTCCCCATTTTCTCTCAATTTCCCCCATTTTCTCTCCGTTTTTCCCATTTTTTCTCCAATTTTCCCCATTTTCGCTTCGTTTCTCCATTTTCTCTCCGTTTTTTCCCATTTCTCTCCCTTTTCCCCCCATTTTCTTGCTCCATTCTTTTCCCCGTTTTTCCCCCAATTTTTGTCAATTTTTTTTTCCCTTTTTTCCCTTTTTTTCCCCCATTTCTGCCCATTTTTCCGTCAGATTTTCTCATTTCTTCCCGTTTTCTGTCGGTTTTTCCTCATTTTTTGCTCTATTTTCCCCCTTTTCTGTCAATTTTTCCCATTTTTTCCCAATTTTTCCCATTTTCAGCTCCAGTTTTTTTCCCATTTCTCGTCATTTTTCCCATTTTTTGTTAAATTTTCCCTTTTTTTCCCCATTTTTTGTCCTTTTTTCCCGTTTCACCTCCATTTTTTTCCCATTTTTCGTCGTTTCTCCCGATTTTTCTCCGTTTTTCCCATTTTTTCCCAATTTTTCCCATTTTCAGCTCCAGTTTTTTCCCATTTTTAGCTCCATTTTCCCCGTTCTTTGTACATTTTCCCCATTTTTTTCTCAAATTTTTTCCCCATTTCTCTCAATTTTTCCCGTTTTTTCTCCATTTTCCCATTTCCAGCTCAATTATTCCCATTTTCTGTCAATTTTCCCATTTTTTCCTCAATTTTTCCCAATTTTCCCCATTTTTCCCGTCATTTTTTCCCCATTTTCTGCCATTTTTTCCCATTTTTCTCCGTTTTTTTCTCATTTTCCCTCCATTTTTCCCCTTTTTCCCCATTTCTTGCCCATTTTTTCTGTCATTTTTTCCCCCCATTTTCTGTGGTTTTTTCCCCATTTTTTGTCCATTTTTTCCCATTTTTTCTCAAATTTTCCATTTTTTTCTCCAATTTTCCCCATTTTCCCCATTTTTTCTGTCGTTTTTCGCCATTTTTTCTCCATTTTCCCCATTTTTTCTGTCGTTTTTCTCCCATTTTTCCTCCGTTTTTCCCATTTTCCCTCAATTTTCCCCATTTTTCCCATTTTTCCCCATTTTTTGCCCATTTTCCCCGTTTTTTCCCCCATTTCTCTGCCCCTCCCCCCCCTCCGCCGCCGCCCCTCCCCCACCCCCCGTCGGCCATTTTGAATTCCCCGTTTTTTTGGGTGGAATTTCCCCGTTTTTTGTTAAATTTTCCCGTTTTTTTTTTAATTTTCCCGTTTTTTTCCGTTTTCTCCCCATTTCCGGTCGCTCTCCCCTCCCCCTCCCCCTCCCCCCCCCCCCCCCCCCGGGGTCCGAAATAAAAACGATTCCGGGCGGGGCCGAGCTCACCTGGCTCACCTGTGTCACACCTGGGGTCACCTGGGGGTCACGGGGTCGCCTGAGGTCACCTGGGTCACACCTGGGGTCACGGGGAGGGGTCACGGGGTCACCTGGGGGTCACCTGGGGAGGTTTTGGGGTCCCCAGGGTCACTCTGGGGTCACCTGGCTCACCTGGGTCACACCTGGGGTCACCTGGGGGTCATGGGGAGGGGTCACGGGGTCACCTGGGGAGGTTCTGGGGTCACCTTGGGGTCACCTGTGTCACCTGGGGGTCACTGGGAGGGGTCATGGGGTCACCCGGGGGTCACTTTGGGGTCACCTGGCTCACCTGTGTCACACTTGGGGTCACCTGGGGGTCACCGGGAGGGGTCACGGGGTCACCTGAGGTCACCTGGGTCACACCTGGGGGTCACCGGGAGGGGTCACGGGGTCAATTTGAGGTCACCTGGGTCACACCTGGGGGTCACCGGGAGGGGTCACAGGGTCACCTGAGGTCACCTGGGTCACACCTGGGGTCACTGGGAGGGGTCTGGGGGTCACCTGGGGTCAGTTTGGGGTCCCCAGGGTCACTCTGGGGTCACCTGGGGGTCACCTGGGGAGGTTCTGGGGTCACCTGAGGGTCACCTGGGTCACACCTGGCTCACCTGCGTCGCACCTGAGGTCACCTGGGGGTCATGGGGAGGGGTCTGGGGGTCACCTGAGGTCACCTCGGGGTCACCTGGGGAGGTCCTTGGGTCAATTTCGGGTCACCTGTGTCACACCTGGGGTCACCTTGGGGTCACCTGGAAGGTCCTGGGGTCAATTTGGGGTCACCTGGGGTCACTGGGAGGGGTCTGGGGGTCACCTGGGGAGGTTCTGGGGTCACCTTGGGGTCACCTGGGTCACCTGGGGGTCACTGGGAGGGGTCACGGGGTCACCCGGGGGTCACTTTGGGGTCACCTGGCTCACCTGTGTCACACCTGGGGGCACCTGGGGGTCACCTGGGGGTCACCTGGGGGTCACGGGGAGGGGTCTGGGGGTCACCTGGGGGTCAGTTTGGGGTCCCCAGGGTCACTCTGGGGTCACCTGGGGAGGTTTTGGGGTCCCCAGGGTCACCTGTGTCGCACTTGGGGGTCACCTGCGGGGTCACTGGGACAGGTCTGGGGGTCACCTGAGGGTCACCTGGGGTCAATTTGGGGTCACCTGGGAGGACCAGGAGTCACCTGGGGGTCACCTGGTGTCACCTGGGGAGGTTTTGGGGTCCCCAGGGTCACTCTGGGGTCACCTGGCTCACCTGTGTCGCACCTGGGGTCACCTGGGGGTCACGGGGAGGGGTCACGGGGTCACCTGAGGTCACCTGGGTCACACCTGGGGTAAGTTGGGGGTCCCTAAGGTCACCTGGGGGTCAGTTTGGGGTCACCTGGGCAGGTTCTGGGGACACCTGGGGGTCACTGGGAGGGGTCTGGGGCTCACCTGGCAAGGTCCCGAGGTCACTTTGGGGTCCCTGGGGTCACCTGGGGGTCACCTGGGGAGGTCCTGGGGGTCACTTTGGGGTCCCTGAGGTCACCTGGGGGTCACTGGGAGGAGTCTCAGGGTCACCTGGAGGTCACCTGGGAAGGTTTTGGGGTCACCTGGGGGTCACGACCGAAAAAAAAAAAAAAAACCAAAATCCCGCCCCAAAAACTGCCAAAATCATCGACCAAAAAACCCCAAATTCAGCCCAAAAACCCCAAAAATTCTGCCCAAAACCCCAAAAATCCCACCCAAAATCCCCCGAATCCGGCCCAAAAACCCCAAAATTCCGCCCAAAACCACCAAAACCGCGCCCGGAAACACCAAAATCACGACCAAAAAAACCCCAAATTCTGCCCAAAAAAATCCAAATCCCTCCCAAAATGCCCCAAATTCAGCCCAGAAACCCCAAAATTTTGACCAAAATACCCCAAATCTGGCCCAAAAACCCCAAAATTCTGCCTGAAATGCCCCAAACCCTGCCCAGAAACCCCAAAATTCTGCCCAAAATCCCAAAAATCCCAACAAAAATACCCCAAATCCTGCCCAGAAACCCCAAAATCCCGGCCCAAATCCCAAAAATCCCGACTGAAATGCCCCTAATCTGGCCCAAAAACCCAAAAATTCTGCCCAAAATACCCCAAATCCTGACGAAAATGCCCCAAATTCAGTCCAGAAACACAAAAATCCCGCCCAAAACCCCAAAATTTCAGCCCAAAAACCCCAAAAATCCCACCCAGAAACACCAAAATCCCATCAAAAATACCCCGAATCCGGCCCAAAAACCCCCAAATTCTGCCCAAAATACCCCAAACCCCGCCCAGAAACCCCAAAATTCTACGCAAAACCCCAAAAATTCTGCCCAAAATCCCAAAAATTCTGCCCGAAACCACCAAAACCCCGCCCAGAAACACAAAAATCGTGACCAAAAAACCCCAAATCCTGCCCAAAATACCCCAAATCTGGCACAAAAACCTCAAAATTCTGCCTGAAATGCCCCAAATTCAGCCCAGAAACCCCAAAAATTCTGCCCAAAATCCCAAAAATCCCAACAAAAATACCCCAAATCCTGCCAAGAAACCCCAAAATCCCGGCCCAAATCCCAAAAATCCCGACAGAAATTGCAAAAATCCCGACAAAAATCCCAAAATCACGACCAAAAAAACCCAAATCGCACCCAAAATGCCCCAAATCCCGGCCAAAATCCCCCAAATTCAGCCCAGAAACAGAAAAATCCCGCCAGAAATACCCGAAATTCTGCCCAAAATACCCCAAACCCCGCCCAGAAACCCCAAAAATTCTGCCCAAAATCCCAAAAATTCTGCCCAAAATCCCAAAAATTCTGCCCGAAACCACCAAAACCCCGCCCAGAAACACAAAAATCGTGACCAAAAAACCCCAAATCCTGCCCAAAATACCCCAAATCTGGCACAAAACCCCCAAAATTCTGCCTGAAATGCCCCAAACCCTGCACAGAAACCCCAAAATTCTGCCCAAAATCCCAAAAATCCAAACAAAAAT
Source organism: Phylloscopus collybita (assembly GCA_027886175.1). NCBI lineage: Eukaryota > Metazoa > Chordata > Aves > Passeriformes > Phylloscopidae > Phylloscopus > Phylloscopus collybita. The sequence continues at coordinate 37,588 of JAJNNQ010000416.1, forward strand.
TCCCCAAATCCTGCCCAGAAACCTCAAAATCCCGGCCCAAATCCCAAAAATCCCGACAAAAATCCCAAAAATCCCGACAGAAATGCCCCAAATTCAGCCCAAAAAACCCCAAAATTCTGCCCAAAATCCCAAATCCCCCCCAAAAAACCCCAAATTCGGGGATCCCTCCCCAAAAAAACCTCAAAACGCCCCCCGGGGTGCCCCTCCCCCCCAAAGGTCATGACCCCGAATTTGGGCTCCCCCGGCCCCTCCCCCAAAATCCCCCAAAATCTCAATAAAAGCGACCCCGGGGCAGCCAAAATTTGGGGTTTTTCGGGGGGAAAATCCCGAATTTTGGGAATTTGGGCGGGAAAAGGGAGGAGGGGGCGGGGCCGTGACGTCATCCACGTGGCAGTGACGTCACCCACATGGCCGTGACGTCATCGCCGTTGCTGCCGTCGTCACATCATCGCCGTCGCCGTGACGTCATCGCCGTCGCCACTGCGACGCCGCCGGCCCGCCCCTCCGATGACGTCACGGCCGCGCACAGCGGCGCCGTCGCTCCCTGATGACGTCACCGCCGGAAAAGCGACCTCTGTCAAAAACCTTCCTCGCGTTTTTTTTGGAGTCTTTGCTGGCCCTTATTAAAGGCTCGCAACTCCTTCCGTGCGGAAATTGTTGTTTTGATTTGTTTGGTTTTATTTTATTTTATTTTATTTTATTTTATTTTATTTTATTTTATTTTATTTTATTTTATTTTATGAGTGCAGCGTCCCCTCCACTTCAGGACGGACTTCCGGGTTCTCGTTCCCGCCCTCTGCCGCTGTCGGCCAATCAGCGCTGGCGGAGCGCGGCGGAACAGCCAATAGCGATGCAGGAGGGGCGGGATCAGCGTCGCCATAGCAACGGCTGCTTCGGGTTTTTCGTTCCCGCCTTCTGCTGCTCTCGACCAATCAGCGCTGTCAGAGGGAGGCCAAACAGCCAATAGCGATTCAGGAGGGGCGGGAACAGCGTCGCCATAGCAACGGCTGTTCCGGGTTTTTCGTTCCCGCCTTCTGTTGCTCTCAACCAATCAGCGCTGGCGGAGCGAGGCCGAACAGCCAATGGCGATTCAGGACGGGCGGGAGCTTCGTCGCCATAGCAACGGCTGCTTCGCGTTTTCGTTCCCGCCTTCTGCCGCTCTCGACCAATCAGCGCTGGCGGAGGGAGGCCCAACAGCCAATAGCCGTGCAGAAGGGGGCGGGAACAGCGTCGCCATAGCAACGGCGGTTTCGGGTTTTCATTCCCGCCTTCTGCCGCTCTCAGCCAATCAGCGCTGGCGGAGGAAGGCCCTACAGCCAATGGCCGTGCAGGAGGGGGGCGGGAGCAGCGTTGCCATGGGGAAGGGCCCAGGCGGTCGCCATGGCAACGGGGGCGGCCGGAACTGAGGCGGCAACGGCGGGAAAAGGTAAAAAGGGAATAAAATGAAGGGAAGAAACCCCATTTCCCCTGCCAGGACCCTGATTTACCGTGCCAGGACCCCTCAGGACCCCGATTTCCCGGCCAGGACCTCATTCCCCCCTCAGGACCCCGAGTTCCCCTGCCAGGACCCCGTTCCCCCCTCAGGACCCTGATTTCCCTGCCAGGACCTCTCAGGACCCCGATTTCCCTGCCAGGACCCCGTTCCCCCCTCAGGACCCCGATTTCCCCTGCCAGGACCCCGTTCCCCCCTCAGGACCCCGAGTTCCCCTGCCAGGACCCCGTTCCCCCCTCAGGACCCCGATTTCCCCTGCCAAGACCCCTCAGCACCCCGATTTCCCCTGCCAGGACCCCTCAGCACCCCGATTTCCCCTGCCAGGACCTCATTTCCCCCTCAGGACCCTGATTTCCCCTGCCAGGACCTCTCAGGACCCCGATTTCCCCTGTCAGGACCTCATTTTCCCCTCAGGACCCCGATTTCCCCTGCCAGGACCCCTCAGGACCCCGATTTCCCCTGCCAGGACCTCATTTCCCCCTCAGGACCCTGATTTCCCCTGCCAGGACCTCTCAGGACCCCGATTTCCCGGCCAGGACCCCGTTCCCGCCTCAGGACCCCGATTTCCCCTGCCAGGACCCCTCAGGACCCCGATTTCCCTGCCAGGACCCCGTTCCCCCCTCAGGGCGCCATTTCCCCTCCCAGGACCGCCATTTCCCCCTTTTAGCCCCGCCCCCGAACTCTGATTGGTCCATTCACCAAAACGCCGTTAGCCCCGCCCATCTCCCCAAAGCGCGGCTTCTCATTGGTCGGCGAGATGGGGAGAGGCGGGAGCCGGGAGGCGCCGCTTGTGATTGGCTGAGGGGCGGGAGCGCGGGAAAGCGGCGGGCGGGGGGCGCTTTTCCCGGCGTGCACCGCGCGGGTGACTGGGAGAGACTGGGAGGGAACTGGGAGGGACTGGGAGGGACTGGGAGGGAACTGGGAGGGACTGGGAGGGACTGGGAGGGAACTGGGAGGGACTGGGAGGGACTGGGATGAACTGGGAGGGACTGGGAGGGAACTGGGATGAACTGGGATGGACTGGGGGGGACTGGGAGGGAACTGGGAGGGACTGGGAGGGACTGGGAGGGACTGGGATGGAACTGGGAGGGACTGGGAGGGACTGGGATGGACTGGGAGGGAACTGGGAGGAACTGGGATGGACTGGGAGGGACTGGGAGGGAACTGGGAGGGACTGGGAGGGACTGGGATGAACTGGGAGGGACTGGGAGGGAACTGGGATGAACTGGGATGGACTGGGGGGGACTGGGAGGGAACTGGGAGGGACTGGGAGGGACTGGGAGGGACTGGGAGGGAACTGGGAGGGACTGGGAGGGAACTGGGAGGGAACTGGGAGGGAACTGGTTTATACTGGGATGAACTGGGAGGGACTGGGAGGGACTGGGAGGGACTGGGAGGGACTGGGAGGGACTGGGATGGACTGGGATGGAACTGGGAGGGACTGGGAGGGAACTGGGAGGGACTGGGAGGGAACTGGGATGGACTGGGAGGGGCTGGGAGGGGACTGGGAGGGAACTGGGAGGGACTGGGAGGGACTGGGAGGGACTGGGATGAACTGGGATGAACTGGGAGGGAACTGGGAGGGACTGGGAGGGAACTGGGAGGGAACTGGGAGGGAACTGGGAGTGGGGACAGGCCATACTGGTCCATACTGGTCCATACTGGTTTATACTGGTCCTTACTGGGAATGTTTCCCCCTCCCCCCACAGGTCGCCGATGGCCGAGCCCCGCCCGAGCCCTCCCAGTGCTCCCAGTTCATCCCAGTGCTCCCAGTTCCCCCCTCCCAGTGCTCCCAGTTCATCCCAGTGCTCCCAGTTCCCCCCTCCCAGTCTGGGGGGGCTCGTCCCCCCCTCCCACTTCGCCCGGCGCCCCAGGTGAGGCTCCCAGTCCATCCCAGTTCATCCCAGTTCATCCCAGTTCATCCCAGTCCATCCCAGTCCATCCCAGTTCATTCCCAGTTCATCCCAGTTCATCCCAGTTCATTCCCAGTTCATTCCCAGTCCATCCCAGTTCATTCCCAGTTCATTCCCAGTTCATCCCAGTTCCCTCCCAGTTCATCCCAGTCCATCCCAGTTCATCCCAGTTCCCTCCCAGTCCATCCCAGTCCATCCCAGTTCATTCCCAGTTCATTCCCAGTTCATCCCAGTCCCTCCCACTCCCTCCCAGTTCCCTCCCAGTCCCTCCCAGTTCATCCCAGTTCATCCCAGTCCCTCCCACTCCCTCCCAGTTCCCTCCCAGTTCATCCCAGTTCATCCCAGTCCATCCCAGTTCATCCCAGTCCATCCCAGTTCATTCCCAGTTCATTCCCAGTTCATTCCCAGTTCCCTCCCAGTCCCTCCCAGTTCATCCCAGTCCCCTCCCAGTTCATCCCAGTTCATCCCAGTTCATCCCAGTTCATTCCCAGTTCATTCCCAGTCCATCCCAGTCCATCCCAGTTCCCTCCCAGTCCATCCCAGTTCCCTCCCAGTCCATCCCAGTCCATCCCAGTTCCCTCCCAGTCCCTCCCAGTCCCTCCCAGTCCATCCCAGTCACCCCCATCCCCCCTCACAGGTCGCTGGGGGCGGAGCTTGCCATGGGGAAGGGGCGTGGCCATGACCTGGAGGCGGAGCTTCAAGCGCTGAGGGGGCGGAGCCGAGTGCTGGAGGCGGAGCTCGAGGCGGAAAGGGGGCGGAGCCAACACCTGGAGGCAGAAAAGGGGCGGAGCCAAGCGCTGGAAGCAGAAAGGAGGCGGAGCCAACAGCTGGAGGCGGAGCTTGAGGCAGAAAGGGGGCGGAGCCAACACCTGGAGGCGGAGCTTGAGGCGGAAAGGGGGCGGAGCCAAGCTCTGGAAGCAGAAAAGAGGCGGAGCCAATTTCTGGAGCCGGAGCTTGAGGCGGAAAGGGGGCGGAGCCAACGCCTGGAGGCGGAGCTTGAGGCAGAAAGGGGGCGGAGCCAACGCCTGAAGGCAGAAAAGGGGCGGAGCCGAGCGCTGGAGGCGGAGCTTGAGGCAGAAAGGGGGCGGAGCCAGGCGCTGGAGGCGGAGCTTGAGGCGGAAAAGGGGCGGAGCCAGCTGCTGGAGCTGGAGCTGGAGGCGCTGAGGGGGCGGGGCCTCGGCCCAGAGGGGGCGGAGCCAAAGCCGGAGCAGGTGAGGCCTCCCAGGGAGCGCCGGGCTCACCTGGGCCAGGTGTGCTGGGGGGGTGGGGTCACCTGGGGTCACCTGGGGTCACCTGAGCACACCTGGGGTCACCTGGGGTCACCTGAACACACCTGGGCACACGTGGGATACACCTGAGCACACCTGGGGTCACCTGGGGGTCACCTGGAGGCTCCTGGGGGGACACCTGGGTGGCTCTGGGTCACCTGAGCACACCTGGGGTCACCTGAACACACCTGAGCACACCTGGGCACACCTGGGCACACCTGGGCACACCTGGGACACACCTGGGACACACCTGGGCACACCTGGGCCGGCCACGTCCATTCGGGGCGGCTCAGGTGCGACTTCCGGGGTCCCCCAGGTGAGGTTTCGGGGTCTCTCAGGTGAGTTTGGGCTCTCACCTGTGCCCCCCAGGTGAGTTCCTGGTCCCCCAGGTGAGTTCCTGGTCCCCCAGGTGAGTCCCCGCCCCCTGACCTGTCCCCCCCAGGTGAGTTCCTGGTCCCCCAGGTGAGTCCCCGCCCCCTCACCTGTCCCCCCCAGGTGAGTTCCTGGTCCCCCAGGTGAGTCCCCGCCCCCTCACCTGTCCCCCCAGGTGAGTTCCCTGTGCCCCAGGTGAGTCCCTGGTCCCCCAGGTGAGTCCCCGCCCCCTCACCTGTCCCCCCAGGTGAGTTCCTGGTCCCCCAGGTGAGTCCCCGCCCCCTCACCTGTCCCCCCCAGGTGAGTCCCTGGTCCCCCAGGTGAGTCCCCGCCCCCTCACCTGTCCCCCCAGGTGAGTTCCTGGTCCCCAGGTGAGTCCCCGCCCCCTCACCTGTCCCCCCAGGTGCTGCTCTCCCGCTGGCGCCAGAAGGTTTTCCAGCTGCTGCTGCAGGTGAGGCTGCACCGGGGCCGGGAGCTGCGGCTGCAGGGACAGGTGAGGGACACACCTGGGACAGGTGAGGGACACACCTGGGGCAGGTAACACACCTGGGGCAGGTAACACACCTGGGACGGGTAACACACGTGGGACAGGTGAGGGACACACCTGGGACAGGTAACACACCTGGGACAGGTGACACACCTGGGACACACCTGGGACAGGTAACACACCTGGGGCACACCTGGGGCACACCTGGGACAAGTAACACACCTGGACAGGTGAGGGGCACCACACCTGGGGCAGGTAACACCTGGGACACACCTGGGAAAGGTGAAGGGACACCTGGGACAGGTGAGGGGCACACCTGGGCACACCTGGGACAGGTGAGGGATCACACCTGGGGCAGGTGAGAGCACACCTGGGGCACACCTGGGACAGGTAACACACCTGGGGCAGATGAGGGCACATCTGGGGACAGGTAACACACCTGGGACAGGTAACACACCTGGGACAGGTGAGGGGATCACACCTGGGGCAGGTGAGAGCACACCTGGGACACACCTGGGACAGGTGAGGGGGCACACCTGGGACAGGTGAGGGGACACACCTGGGACACACCTGGGACAGGTGAGAGCACACCTGGGACAGGTAACACACCTGGGGCACACCTGGGGCACACCTGGGGCACACCTGGGACACACCTGGACAGGTGAGGGGGTCACAGGTGACACCGCACAGGTGGGACCGACCCCACACCTGGAGGGACCCTCGGGGCTGTCACCTGTGAGCTCACACCTGTCCCACCTGTGACGTCACACCTGCCTCACCTGTGACGTCACACCTGTCCCACCTGTGACGTCACACCTGTCCCACCTGTGACATCACACCTGTCCCACCTGTGACGTCACACCTGCCCCACCTGTGAGCTCACACCTGTCCCACCTGTGACGTCACACCTGTCTCACCTGTGACATCACACCTGTCCCACCTGTGAGCTCACACCTGTCCCACCTGTGACATCACACCTGTCCCACCTGTGACGTCACACCTGTCCCACCTGTGAGCTCACACCTGTCCCACCTGTGACGTCACACCTGTCTCACCTGTGACATCACACCTGTCCCACCTGTGAGCTCACACCTGTCCCACCTGTGACATCACACCTGCCTCACCTGTGACGTCACACTGTCCCACCTGTGACATCACACCTGCCTCACCTGTGACGTCACACCTGCCTCACCTGTCCCAGGTGCGCTCGCTGGGCGCGGCCGTGGCCGCCGGGAGCCGCCAGGTGGCGCTGTTGGAGCAGGAGCTGCAGCGGGAGAGACAGGTGAGGGGCACACCTGGGACAGGTGAGGGGGGCACACCTGGGACACACCTGGGGCAGGTGAGGGACACACCTGGGACAGGTGAGGGACACACCTGGGACACACCTGGGGCAGGTGAGGGACACACCTGGGACAGGTGAGGGACACACCTGGGACACACCTGGGACAGGTGAGAGCACACCTGGGACACACCTGGGACAGGTGAATGGATCACACCTGGGACACACCTGGGACACACCTGGGACAGGTGAGGGGACACACCTGGGACACACCTGGGACACACCTGGGACAGGTGAGGGGGGCACACTGGGACACACCTGGGACAGGTGAGGGGACACACCTGGGACACACCTGGGACACACCTGGGACAGGTGAGAGCACACCTGGGACACACTGGGACACACCCTGGGACACACCTGGGACAGGTGAGGGACACACCTGGGACACACCTGGGACAGGTGAGAGCACACCTGGGACACACCTGGGACACACCTGGGACACACCTGGGACAGGTGAGGGACACACCTGGGACACACCTGGGACAGGTGAGGGGGCACACCTGGGACAGGTGAGGGGGACACCTGGGACACACCTGGGACAGGTGAGGGGACACACCTGGGACACACCTGGGACAGGTGAGGGGGCACACCTGGGACAGGTGAGGGACACACCTGGGACACACCTGGGACAGGTGAGGGGGACACCTGGGACACACCTGGGACACACCTGGGACACACCTGGGACACACCTGGGACACACCTGGGACACACCTGGGACAGGTGAGGGGGCACACCTGGGACACACCTGGGACACACCTGGGACACACCTGGGACAGGTGAGGGGGACACACCTGGGACAGGTGAGGGACACACCTGGGACAGGTGAGGGGAGCACACCTGGGACAGGTGAGGGACACACCTGGGACAGGTGAGGGGGGCACACCTGGGACACACCTGGGACAGGTGAGGGACACACCTGGGACACACCTGGGACAGGTGAGAGCACACCTGGGACACACCTGGGACACACCTGGGACACACCTGGGACAGGTGAGGGACACACCTGGGACACACCTGGGACAGGTGAGGGGCACACCTGGGACAGGTGAGGGGACACCTGGGACACACCTGGGACAGGTGAGGGGGACACCTGGGACACACCTGGGGCACACCTGGGACAGGTAACACACCTGGGGCAGATGAGGGCACATCTGGGGACAGGTAACACACCTGGGACAGGTAACACACCTGGGACAGGTGAGGGGATCACACCTGGGGCAGGTGAGAGCACACCTGGGACACACCTGGGACAGGTGAGGGGGCACACCTGGGACAGGTGAGGGGACACACCTGGGACACACCTGGGACAGGTGAGAGCACACCTGGGACAGGTAACACACCTGGGGCACACCTGGGGCACACCTGGGGCACACCTGGGACACACCTGGGACAGGTGAGGGGGTCACAGGTGACACCGCACAGGTGGGACCGACCCCACACCTGGAGGGACCCTCGGGGCTGTCACCTGTGAGCTCACACCTGTCCCACCTGTGACGTCACACCTGCCTCACCTGTGACGTCACACCTGTCCCACCTGTGACGTCACACCTGTCCCACCTGTGACATCACACCTGTCCCACCTGTGACGTCACACCTGCCCCACCTGTGAGCTCACACCTGTCCCACCTGTGACGTCACACCTGTCTCACCTGTGACATCACACCTGTCCCACCTGTGAGCTCACACCTGTCCCACCTGTGACATCACACCTGCCTCACCTGTGACGTCACACCTGTCCACCTGTGACATCACACCTGCCTCACCTGTGACGTCACACCTGCCTCACCTGTCCCAGGTGCGCTCGCTGGGCGCGGCCGTGGCCGCCGGAGCCGCCAGGTGGCGCTGTTGGAGCAGGAGCTGCAGCGGGAGAGACAGGTGAGGGGCACACCTGGGACAGGTGAGGGGGGCACACCTGGGACAGGTGAGGGGGGCACACCTGGGACACACCTGGGGCAGGTGAGGGACACACCTGGGACAGGTGAGGGACACACCTGGGACACACCTGGGGCAGGTGAGGGACACACCTGGGACAGGTGAGGGACACACCTGGGACACACCTGGGGCAGGTGAGGGACACACCTGGGACAGGTGAGGGACACACCTGGGACACACCTGGGACAGGTGAGAGCACACCTGGGACACACCTGGGACAGGTGAATGGATCACACCTGGGACACACCTGGGACACACCTGGGACAGGTGAGGGGACACACCTGGGACACACCTGGGACACACCTGGGACAGGTGAGGGGGGCACACCTGGGACACACCTGGGACAGGTGAGGGGACACACCTGGACACACCTGGGACACACCTGGGACAGGTGAGAGCACACCTGGGACACACCTGGGACACACCTGGACACACCTGGGACAGGTGAGGGACACACCTGGGACACACCTGGGACAGGTGAGGGGGCACACCTGGGACAGGTGAGGGGGACACCTGGGACACACCTGGGACAGGTGAGAGCACACCTGGGACACACTGGGACAGGTGAGGGACACACCTGGGACACACCTGGGACAGGTGAGGGGACACACCTGGGACACACCTGGGACAGGTGAGGGGGCACACCTGGGACAGGTGAGGGACACACCTGGGACACACCTGGGACAGGTGAGGGACACACCTGGGACACACCTGGGACAGGTGAGGGGGACACCTGGGACACACCTGGGACACACCTGGGACACACCTGGGACACACCTGGGACACACCTGGGACAGGTGAGGGGGGCACACCTGGGACACACCTGGGACACACCTGGGACACACCTGGACAGGTGAGGGGGACACACCTGGGACAGGTGAGGACACACCTGGGACAGGTGAGGGGAGCACACCTGGGACAGGTGAGGGACACACCTGGGACAGGTGAGGGGGGCACACCTGGGACACACCTGGGACAGGTGAGGGGACACACCTGGGACACACCTGGGACAGGTGAGAGCACACCTGGGACACACCTGGGACACACCTGGGACACACCTGGGACAGGTGAGGGACACACCTGGGACACACCTGGGACAGGTGAGGGGGCACACCTGGGACAGGTGAGGGGGACACCTGGGACACACCTGGGACAGGTGAGGGGGACACTGGGACACACCTGGGACACACCTGGGACACACCTGGGACACACCTGGGACAGGTGAGGGGGCACACCTGGGACAGGTGAGGGACACACCTGGGACACACCTGGGACAGGTGAGGGGGACACACCTGGGGCAGGTGAGGGACACACCTGGGACACACCTGGGGCAGGTGAGGGGATCACACCTGGGACAGGTGAGGCCCCTCCCCCCCCAGGCCGGGTCCCAGCAGCGGCTCCGGGCAGAGGCTGAGGAGGAACTGGGAGAACTGGACAGGTACTGGGATGGACTGGGATGAACTGGGAGGGAACTGGGAGGGAACTGGAGGGACTGGGAGGGACTGGGAGGGACTGGAGGGACTGGGAGGGAACTGGGAGGGACTGGGAGGGGACTGGGAGGGACTGGGAGGGACTGGGAGGGAACTGGAGGGACTGGGAGGGAACTGGGAGGACTGGGAGGGAACTGGGAGGGACTGGGAGGGAACTGGGAGGGAACTGGGAGGGACTGGGATGAACTGGGATGAACTGGGAGGGAACTGGGATGGACTGGGATGAACTGGGAGGGACTGGGAGGGAACTGGGAGGGAACTGGGAGGGAACTGGGATGGACTGGGAGGGACTGGGAGGGAACTGGGAGGGACTGGGAGGGAACTGGGAGGACTGGGAGGGACTGGGAGGGAACTGGGAGGGACTGGGATGGACTGGGAGGGAACTGGGAGGGAACTGGGAGGGACTGGGAGGGAACTGGGAGGGACTGGGAGGGAACTGGAGGGACTGGGAGGGACTGGGAGGGAACTGGGAGGGACTGGGAGGGACTGGGAGGGACTGGGAGGGAACTGGGATGAACTGGTTTATACTGGGATGAACTGGGACGTCCCCTCGCTGTCCCCAGTGGGCGTGGCCAAGCTGCCAGTGGGCGTGGCCAAGCTGCCAGTGGGCGTGGCCCAGCCGGAAGTGGGCGTGGCTTCCTCCCCGAGCTGCCACCACCCCTCCCAGAGCCAGACACAGGTGGGCGTGGCCTCAACCTCTCCAAGCCCCTCCCCCTTTCCCCCACAAGCCCCTCCCCCTTTTCTCCCCAAGCCCCTCCCCCTTGTTCCCCAAGCCCCGCCCCCAATGTCCCCAAATGTTCCCTCCAGGCCCCTCATTGGCTCCCTGGCTGAGGCGGCTCCAGGCGCTGGGCTCCGCCCTCCTGGGTGACGTCATCGGGGACGGCGATGACGTCATGGAGGGGCGGTGACGTCATGGGAATGACGGTGGTGACGTCACGGCGGCGATGACGTCACGGCTCCGCCCCCAAACCCCCCACCCCCGTGTCCCCAAAAGTGTCCCCACCCCCCCCAAAGTGTCACCGGTGCCATCCCAGTGTCCCAGTGCCACCAGTGCCACCATCCCAGTGTCCCCAGTGTCCCCAGTGCCACCATCCCAGTGCCACCAGTTCCCTCCCAGTGTCCCCAGTCTTGTCCCAGTGTCCCCAGTCCCCTCCCAGTGTCCCAGTGTCCCCAGTGCCACCTCCCAGTGCCACCTCCCAGTGTCCCCAGTGCCACCAGTCCTGTCCCAATGCCATCCCAGTGTCCCCAGTGCCACCTCCCAGTGTCACCAGTCCTGTCCCAGTGCCACCAGTGCCACCATCCCAGTGCCACCAGTTCCCTCCCAGTGTCCCCAGTCTTGTCCCCGTGTCCCAGTGCCACCATCCCAATGTCCCCAGTGCCGCCTCCCGGTGCCATCCCAGTGTCCCCAGTGTCCCCAGTGCCACCTCCCGGTGTCACCAGCACCCTCCCGGTGTCCCAGTCCCGTCCCAGTATCCCAGTGCCACCAGTGCCACCAGTCCAGTGTCCCAGTGCCACCTCCCAGTGTCCCCAGTCCCCTCCCAGTGCCATCCCAGTGCCCCCAGTGCCACCAGTCCAGTGTCCCCAGTCCCATCCCAGTGTCCCCAGTCCCCTCCCAGTGCCATCCCAGTGTCCCAGTGCCACCAGTCCTGTCCCAGTGTCCCCAGTGCCACCTCCCAGTATCCCCAGTCCCCTCCAGTGCCCCCTCAGTGTCCCCAGTGCCACCAGTCCTGTCCCAATGCCATCCCAGTGTCCCCAGTCCTGTCCAGTGTCCCCAGTCCCCTCCCAGTGTCCTCTCCCAGTGTCACCAGTCCCAGTGTCCCCAGTGTCACCTCCCAGTGCCACCAGTGCCGTCCAGTATCCCAGTGCCAGTGTCCTCTCCCAGTGTCACCTCCCAGTCCCATCCCAGTGTCCCCAGTCCCTGTCCCAGTGTCCCCAGTGCCACCCTCCCAGTGCCACCAGTCCTGTCCAGTATCCCCAGTCCCAGTGTCACCTCCCAGTGCCATCCCAGTGTCCCCGCTCCTGTCCCAGTGCTGCCAGTGCCACCATCCCAGTGTCCCCAGTCCCTCCCAGTGTCCCCAGTCCTGTCCCAGTGTCCCCCAGTGCCACCAGTGTCCCTCCCAGTGCCATCCCAGTGGCCACCATTCCTGTCCCAGTGTCCCCACTGTCCCCAGTCCCAGTGTCCCCTCCCAGTGCCATCCCAGTGTCCCCAGTCCTATCCAGTGTCCCCAGTCCCCTCCCAGTGTCCTCTCCCAGTGCCACCAGTCCCAGTGTCCCCAGTGTCACCTCCCAGTGCCATCCCAGTGTCCCCAGTCCCTGTCCCAGTGTCCCCAGTGCCACCCTCCCAGTGCCACCAGTCCTGTCCCAGTATCCCCAGTGCAGTGTCACCTCCCAGTGCCATCCCAGTGTCCCCAGTGCCACCATCCCAGTGTCCCCAGTGCCATCCCAGTATCCCCAGTCCCAGTGTCACCTCCCAGTGCCATCCCAGTGTCCCCAGTGCCACCATCCCAGTGTCCCTGCTCCTGTCCCAGTGCTGCCAGTGCCACCATCCCAGTGTCCCCAGTCCCTCCCAGTGTCCCCAGTCCTGTCCCAGTGTCCCCAGTGCCACCTCCTGTGTCACCAGCACCCTCCAGTGTCCCCAGTGTCCCCTCCCAGTGCCATCCCAGTCCTGTCCCAGTGTCCCCAGTGTCCCCAGTGCCATCCCAGTGCCACCACTCCTGTCCCAGTGTCCCCAGTGCCACCCTCCCAGTGCCACTGGTCCAGTCCCAGTGTCACCAGTGCCACCCTCCCAGTGTCCCCAGTGTCCCCTCCAGTGCCATCCCAGTGTCCCCAGTGTCCCCTCCAGTGCCATCCCAGTGTCCCCAGTGTCCCCAGTGCCACCTCCCAGTGCCACCGGTCCCATCCCAGTGTCCCCATTCCCATCCCAGTCCTGTCCCAGTGTCCCCAGTCCCCTCCCAGTGTCCCCAGTGTCCCCTCGGCCTTCCCGCGCTCCCACTCCTGGCCCCGCCCCTTTTTCCCACGCCCTCCCCCGCCCCGCCCATTCACCGCTCCAAGCCCGCCCACTTCCGCTTTTCCCCTCAGGCCCCGCCCCTCATTCATGGCCCCGCCCCTCATTCATGGCCCCGCCCCTTTCCCCCCATTCATCCTCAGGCCACGCCCTCTCCTGAGACCCCGCCCTTTCCCTTCCTAATCCCCGCCCTCTCCCCTCCCCTTGGCCAATCCCCGACGCCCGCCCCTGGGTGGGCGTGGCTACAAGACCGATCGGCGTTTTATTTGAAAGGCTCCGCGCAGCGGCGGCCCGGGGGGGGAGGGGAGGGGGGAGGGGGGGAGGGGGCGGGGCTTTTTTTGGGGAGGGGGGAGGGGTGTGGGGGAGGGGGGTGGAGCCAGCCCGGGGGGGGGTCCGGGAGGAGTGGGGGGAGGGGTCCCGGGGTGTGGGGGGAGGGGCCCCGGGGGGTGGAGCCAGCCCGGCCCCGGCGGGGCCCAAGGCGGGCTGGGGGGGGGGGGGGGGGAGGGGCTTAGGGGGGTGGGGGGAGGGGCGTTCAATCAATGGGGGGAGGGGCGAGATTGCCATGGGTGGGGGAGGGGCGGTGAATGGATGGGGGGCGGGGCTCATGGATTGAGGGGGGGAGGGTTCCTGTGGGAGGGGGGAGGGGCGCCCCGGTCAAATTGGGGGAGGGGCAACACAGGACCGAGCCCCTCCCCCCCCACCCCTCCCCCCGGTTGCCCCTCCCCCACCCCCCGCCGGTGAAAGGGGGAAGGCATAAAGAGGGGGGGGAGGGGCGGCCCCGGTGCACGGCGCGCGGGGGGGGGGGGGGGGGGGTGGGGGAGGGGCTGGGTAGCCCGAGGGTGGGGGAGGGGCGGCGGGTTCCAGTTCCAGTCCCGGTCGGTGGGGGGAGGGGGGGGGTCCCGGTCGGTGAGGGGGGGAGGGGCGTCAATGCACGGTGGGGGGAGGGGCGGTCCCGGTCCAGTCCCGGTGCTGGTGCGCGAGCGGGGGGCGGGGCCCGGCGGCGGCGGCGGGCGGGGGGAGGGGGGGAGGGGGAGGGGTCCCGGTGATTCATGAAGTGGGGGGAGGGGTCCCGGTGATTTTGGGGGGGGGGGGGGAGGGGTCTCCGGTGGTCCCGGTGTCCGGTAATGGGGGGGAGGGGTCCTGGTGATTGGTGAGGGGGGGGGCTCGGTGGTCCCCCGGTGATTTTGGGGAGGGGTCTCGGTGGTCCCGGTGCCCGATGATGATGGGGGGGTCTCTGGTGGTCCCGGTGATTCGTGGGGAGGGGTCTCCGGTGCTCCGGTGTGCGATGAGTGGGGGGTCCCGGTCCCCCGGTGATTGGTGAGGTGGGGTCCCGGTGCCCCGGTGATTTTGGGGAGGGGTCTCCGGTGATCCCGGTGCGCAATGAGGGGGGGTCCCGGTGGTCCCGGTGGTCCCGGTGGTCCCGGTGCATGGGGGGTGGTCCCGGTGCGGATGATGAGGGGTGGTCCCGGTGCCCCGGTGATTTTGGGGAGGGGTCTCCGGTGCCCCGGTGATGGGCGGGGGTCCCGGTGATTCGTGGGGAGGGGTCTCCGGTGCTCCCGGTGTGCGATGAGTGGGGGGTCCCGGTGGTCCCGGTGGTCCTGGTGGTCCCGGTGCATGGGGGGGGGTCCCGGTGCCCGATGAGGGGGGGTCCCGGTGGTCCCGGTGATTTTGGGGAGGGGTCTCCGGTGGTGCACGATGATGAGGGAGGGTCCCGGTGTCCGGTAATGGGGGGGGTCCTGATGATTCGTGAGGGGGGGGTCCCGGTGGTCCCGGTGATTTTGAGGAGGGGTCTCCGGTGGTGCACGATGATGAGGGGGGGTCCCGGTGCTCCCGGTGGTCCCACGGTGATGGGCGGGGGTCCCGGTGATTCATGAGGGGTGGTCTCGGTGGTCCCGGTGATTTTGGGGAGGGGTCTCCGGTGCTCCCGGTGCTCCCGGTGATTCGTGAGGGGGTGGTCCCGGTGATCCCGGTGATCCCGATGATGGGCGGGGGTCCCAGTGCAGGATGAGGGGGGGTCCCGGTGATTTTGGGGAGGGGGTCTCCGGTGGTCTGGTGCCCGGTGATGGGCGGGGGGTCCCGGTGATTCGTGGGGAGGGGTCTCCGGTGGTTCCAGTGTGCGATGATGGGGGGGTCCCGGTGCCCCGGTGATTTTGGGGAGGGGTCTCCGGTGCTCCCGGTGATTCATGGAGGGCGGGGGGGGGGTCTCTGATGGTTCCGGTGGTCGGTGAGGGGGGGTCCCGGTGGTCCGGTGATTTTGGGGGAGGGGTCTCGGTGGTCCCCGGTGATTTTGGGGAGGGGTCTCCGTGCTCCCGGCGATGACGTCATCCGGGGCTCCCGCTGACACGAGGACCCCTCCCCCACCCTCCCCCCCCCGCCCCCCTCCCCAATTCCTCTTCCGCGCGCTCCCGGTGACGTCACCGGGAGCCCCCTCCCAAATTCCTCTCCGGGGGAGGGGGGCGGGGCTTCGGCACCCGGGACCCCCCCCCCAAAAATCCTCCCACGGGGGGGGTCCCCAAAATCTTCACTCGAAGACCCCAAAATCCTCACGCGTGGGACCCCAAATTTTTCACGTGGGGACCCCAAATTCTTCACTCGAGGACCCCAAAAATCCCCACGCGTGGGGTCCCAAAATTCCCACGTGGGGTCCCCAAAATCCTCACAGGGGGGGTCCCAAAATCCCCACGGGGGGGTCCCTAAAATCCTCCCACGGGGACCCCAAATCTTCACGCGTGGGACCCCAAAATCCTCGCGTGGGGACCCCAAATTTTCCACTCGAAGACCCCAAAATCTTCACGCGTGGGGGACCCCAAATTCTTCACTCAGAGACCCCAAAATCCTCGCGAGGGGTCCCCAAAAATCCTCCCACGAGGACCCCAAAATCCTCACGCGTGGGTCCCAAAATCTTCACGCGTGGGACCCCAAAATTTTTCACGTGGGGGTCCCCAAAATCCTCACTTTGGGGTCCCCAAATCTTCACTCGAGAACCCCGAAATTTTCATGCGTGGGGATCCCAAATTCTTCACTCGAGGACCCCAAAATCCTCTTGTGGGGACCCCGAAATCCTCACGCGTGGGGACCCCAAAATTTCACTCGAGGACCCCAAAATTTTCACGCGTGGGTCCCAAAATCCTCACTTTGGGGTCCCCAAATTTTCACTCGAAGACCCCAAAATCCCCACGCGTGGGACCCCAAATCTTCACGGGGGGACCCAAAATTCTTCACTCGAGAACCCCCAAAATCCTCTCGTGGGGACCCCAAAATCCTCACGCGTGGGGACCCCAAATTTTTCACGTGGGGTCCCCAAAATTTTCACTCGAGGACCCCAAAATCCTCGCGTGGGGACCCCAAAATTTTCACTCAGAGACCCCAAAATCCTCCCACGAGGACCCAAAATCCTCGCGTGGGGACCCCAAATCTTCACTCGAGGACCCCAAAAATCCCCACGCGTGGGGACCCCAAAATTCCCACGTGGGCACCCCAAATTTTCCACTCGAAGACCCCAAAATCCCCACGCGTGGGACCCCAAAATTCCCACGTGGGGACCCCAAATTCTTCACTCAAAGACCCCAAAATCTTCACTCGGGGACCCAAAATCCCACGCGTGGGATCCCAAAATTCCCACGTGGGGTCCCCAAAATCCTCATTCGAACACCCCAAAATTCTCGCGCGTGGGGGACCCCAAATTTTTCACTCGAGGACCCCAAAAATCTCACGCGTGGGACCCCCAAAATCCTCCCACGGGGACCCCCAAAATTCCCACGTGGGACCCCAAAATTTCACGCGTGGGGACCCCAAATTTTCCACTCGAAGACCCCAAAATCCCCACGCGTGGGACCCCCAAATTCCCACGTGGGGACCCCAAAATTCTTCACTCAAAGACCCCCCCCAAATCATCGCGCGTGGGACCCCAAAATTCCCACGTGGGGACCCCCAAATTTTCACTCGAGGACCCCAAAATCCCCACGCGTGGGACCCCAAATCTTCACGTGGGGACCCCAAATTCTTCACTCGAGAACCCCCAAAATCCTCTCGTGGGGACCCCCAAAATCCTCACGCGTGGGGACCCCAAATTTTTCACGTGGGGTCCCCAAAATTTTTCACACGGGGACCCCCAAAATCATCGCGCGTGGGACCCCAAAATCCCCACGGGGACCCCAAAATTCCCACGTGGGGTCCCCAAAATCCTCATTCGAACACCCCAAAATTCTCGCGCGTGGGGGACCCCAATTTTTCACTCGAAGACCCCAAAATCCTCACGCGTGGGGACCCCAAATTTTTCACGTGGGGTCCCCAAAATTTTCACTCGAGGACCCCAAAATCCTCGCGTGGGACCCCCCAAAATTTTCACTCAGAGACCCCAAAATCCTCCCACGAGGACCCCAAAACCCTCGCGTGGGGACCCCAAATCTTCACTCGAGGACCCCAAAAATCCCCACGCGTGGGGACCCCAAAATTCCCACGTGGGGACCCCAAAATTTTCACTCGAGGACCCCAAAATCTCACGCGTGGGACCCCAAAATTCCCACGTGGGACCCCAAAATTTTTCACTCGGGACCCCCAAATTCCCACGTGGGGACCCCAAAAATTTTTCACTCGAGGACCCCAAAATTTTCACTCGAGGACCCCAAAATCTCAACGCGTGGGACCCCCAAAATTCCCACGTGGGACCCCAAAATTTTCACTCGGGGACCCCCAAATTCCCACGTGGGGACCCCAAAATTTTCACTCGAGGACCCCAAAATTTTCACTCGAGGACCCCCAAAATCTCACGCGTGGGACCCCCAAAATCTCCACGTGGGACCCCAAAATCTTCACTCGAGGACCCCAAAAAATCCCCACGCGTGGGGACCCCCCCCCAAAAAAAACCCCCCCCCTCCCCCGCAGCCCTTTGCCCCTCAAGGGACGCCCCCTCCCCCCCAATTTCAATCAAATAAAACGAATTAAAACCAAATTAATTAAACCGCCCCCCCCCCACCAATTCCACGCGTGGGGGGGAGACCCCTCCCCCTTTCCCCTCCCCCTCCTCACCCCGGGGGTCTCCGGGTGTTTTGCTGCCCCTCCCCCACTTTTCCCCCCCTCCCCCTTTTTTTTATTTTTTTTTCATTTCCCCCCCTTATTTTTTATCAATAAAATTTTTTTTTGCCCCCAAATTTTTTTTTTTTTTGGGGGGGAGATTTTTTGGGGGGGTTTTAAGAGGAGGGGAGGGGGTCCCAAAATTAATTTGGGGAGGGGGGAGGGGGTCCCGGCGACCCCCGGGGCGCGGGGTCAGTGCTCAGCAGCGGGCCGCGCCGCTCGCAGCCGTTGGCCGTGATCGGGGGTGGCGGGGGCGGAGGCGGGGGTCGCCCGGGTGGGACCCCAAACCGAGCCCCCCCAAACCCCCAGGACCCCCCCAGCCCCACATCCCCCCCCCCCCAGCACCACCACCCCCCCCCCCCCCGGCGACCCCCCCCAAATCACACCCGGGTCTGCTGCACCACGGCGGGAAGCTGCTGCCTCTCCTGTAAAAGGCACCGGGAGGGGCTCATTCACCCCCCCCGCCCCCCCAAAAAATGCCCC
>JAJNNQ010000417.1:0-36338 GCA_027886175.1 Phylloscopus collybita
CCAAAATCTGCTGAAACGCCCCCCCCCCAAAAAATCCCAAATGCCTAAAAAAACCCCCAAAATTGGTTGAAATGGACCCAAAAAAACCCCAAAACTCCCCCCTAAAAAAAACCCAAAATCGGCTGAAATGGACCCAAAAAAATCCCCCAAAAAACCGACCCCAAAAACAACCCCAAAATTGGCTGAAATGGACCCAAAAAAACCCAAAAAAAATGCCCAAATCCGCTGAAACGGACCCAAAACCCCCCCCCAAAAAACCCAAAACCACCCCAAAATCTACTGAAATGGACCCAAAAAAAATCCAAAAAAAATTGGCTGAAACGGACCCAAAAAAAAACCCCAAAATCCCCAAATCGGCTGAAATCAACCCAAAAACCCCCCCCAAAAACCTCCAAAATCGGCTGAAATGGACCCAAAAAAACCCCAAAACTCCCCCCTAAAAAAAAACCAAAATCGGCTGAAATGGACCCCAAAAAAAATCCCCAAAAAACCCAAAATTGGGTGAAACCGACCCAAAAAACCCCCAAAACCCCCAAAACCCCAAAAAACCCCAAAATCGACTGAAACGGACCCAAAAAAAAAAACCCCAAAAAACCCCAAAATTGGCTGAAATGGCCCCAAAAAACCCCAAAATTGGTTGAAATGGACCCAAAAAAATCCTAAAAAAACCCAAATCGGCTGAAGCGGACCCAAAAAAACCCCAAAATCCCCCCGAAAAAAACCCAAAATCTGCTGAAAGCGCCCCAAAAAAGTCCCCAAAAAACCCAAAATCCACTGAAACAGACCCAAAAAACCCCCGAAATCCCTCAAAAAACCCCCCAAAATCGGCTGAGACGGACCCAAAAAGCCCCAAAATTGGGTGAAATGGACCCAAAAAACCCCAAAAAATCCCAAATCCCAAAAAAACCCCAAATCCGGGCCCCAGCAGCCCTAAAAAAAACCCCAAAATCGGCTGAAACTGCCCCAAAAAATATTCCAAAAAAAACCCCAAAATTGGCTAAACGGACCCCCCCCCCCCCAAAAATCCCAAAAAATCCCAAAATCCGCTGAATGGACCCAAAAACCGCCAAAAACCAACACCCCCCCCCCAAAAAAAACCCAAAAAAACCCCAAATCCGGGCCCCAGCAGCCCTAAAAAACCCCCAAAAACCCCCCAAAACCCCCAAAATTGGCTGAATGGACCCAAAAAAACCCCAAACCCCCCAAAATCTGCTGAAAGCGCCCCCCAAAAAACCCAAAAAACCCCAAATTCCCCCCCCAAAAACCCCAAAATCGGGGTCCCAAACCCATTTTTGGGGGTCCCGCGTCGATTTTTGGGGTCCCAAACCCAATTTTTTTGGGGTCCCGAACCCATTTTCGGGGGTCCCGATCCCATTTTTGGGGTCCCAAACCCATTTTTTTGGGGGGTCTCAAACCCGTTTTCGGGGGTCCCAAACCAAATTTTTGGGGGTCCCAAACCCATTTTTGGGGGTCCCGAGTCAAATCTTGGGGTCCCGAACCCATTTTCGGTGGTCCCGAGTCGATTTGTGTGGCTCCAAACCCATTTTTTGTGCCTCCAAACCCAATTTTTTGGGGTCCCGAACCCCAATTTTTTGGTGGTCCCAAACCAAATTTTTCGGGTCTCAAACCCAATTTTTGGGGATCCCAAACCCATTTTTGGGGGTCCCGAACCCAATTTTTGGGGGTCCGGAGTTGATTTTGGGGGTTCCAAACCCATTTTTGGGGGTCCCAAACCCATTTTTTGGGGGGTCCCAAACCCATTTTCGGGGGTCCCGAACCAAATTTTGGGGTCCCGCGTCGATTTTTGTGGCCCCAAACCAAATTTTTTGGGGGTCTCAAACCCGTTTTCGGGGGGTCCCGAACCAAATTTTTGGGGGGTCCCAAACCCATTTTTGGGGGTCCCGAGCCCGATTTTTGGGGGTCCCGAGTCGATTTTTTGGGGGTCCCGAGTCGATTTTTTGTGCCCCCCAAACCCAAGTTTTTGGGGTCCCGAATGCATTTTCGGGGGTCCCGAGTCGATTTTTGGGGGTCCCGAGTTGATTTTGGGGGGTCCCAAACCCATTTTTTGGGGTCCCGAACCCATTTTTGGGGGTCCCAAACCCAATTTTTGGGGTCCCAACTCGATTTTTAGGGTCCCGAACCCATTTTTGGGGTCCCAAACCCATTTTTGGGGGTCCCAACTCGATTTTTGGGGTCCCAAACCCATTTTTGGGGGTCCCGAACCCATTTTTGGGGGTCCCAACCCCATTTTTTGTGCCCCCAAACCCAATTTTTTGGGGTCCCGAACCCATTTTTGGGGGTCCCAATCCCGTTTTCGGGGGTCCCAACCCCATTTTTTGTGCCCCCAAACCCAATTTTTTGGGGTCCCGAGTCGATTTTTGGGGGCCCCAAACCCATTTTTTGTGCCCCCAAACCCAATTTTTTGGGTTCCCAGACCCATTTTCGGGGGTCCCAAACCCATTTTCTTAGGGGTCCCAAACCCAATTTTTGGGGGTCCCAAACCCATTTTTTGGGGTCCCGAGTTGATTTTTGGGGCCCCAGACCCATATTTTGGGTGTCTCGATCCCATTTTTGGTGCCCCCAAACCCAATTTTTTGGGGTCCCGAACCCATCTTTTGGGGGTCCCGAGTCGATTTTTGTGCCCCCAAACCCAATTTTTTGTGCCCCCAGACCCATTTTTGGGGATCCCAAACCCATTTTTTGGGGATCCCAAACCCATTTTTGGGGGTCCCGAACCCATTTTTGGGGGTCCCAAACCCATTTTTGGGGGTCCCGAACCCATTTTTTGGGGATCCCAAACCCATTTTTGGGGGTCCCAAACCCATTTTTTGGGGTCCCGAGTCGATTTTTCTACCCCCAAACCCATTTTCGGTGCCCCCAGACCCATTTTCGGTGCCCCCAGACCCATTTTTTGTGCCCCCCAACCCCATTTTCGGTGGCCCCAAACCCATTTTTTGGGGTCCCGGACCCGTTTTTGGGGGTCCCGATCCCGTTTTTGGGGGTCCCCCGCTCACCTGCCAGCACGAAGAGCGCCCCCCCCGCGGCGGCCACCGAGGCTTTCCGGCGGGGGTCGTCCCCCCCGCAGCGCGTGCACTTCATCCCCCCCACGGCCGCGCCCAGCGCCAGCGGGCCCAGGACCCCCGAGACCACCAGCATGGCCCGGGTGGCCTGGAGGTGACCTGGGGGGGACAGAGGGAAGGGTCAAAAAACCCCAAATTTCCCAAAAAAACCCACCAAAATCCGCTGAAAGCGGCCCCAAAAAACCCTGAATCCCTCAAAAAAAACCCCTAAAACCCGCTGAAATCGCCCCTAAAAAAACCCAAAAAACCCCAAATTTGCTGAAACTGCCACAAAACTCCCCCAAATCCCCAAAAAAACCCCAAAATCCGCTGAAATGGTCTCAAAAAACCCGAAATTTGCTGAAATCGCCTCCAAAAAACCCCAAATCCCTCCAAAAAACCCCAAAACCTGCTGAAATTGCCCCCCCAAAAAACCCAAATCCCCCAAAATCCCCTGAAACCGCACCAAAAAAAACCCCAAATCCCCCCCCAAAAACCCAAAATCCATTGAAACCGCCCCAAAAACCCCAAAATCCGCTGAAACTGCCCCCAAAAAACCCCAAATCCCAAAAAACCCCCCCAAAATCCGCTGAAACGGCCTCAAAAAAACCGAAATCTGCTGAAATTGCCCCCAAAAAACCCCAAATCCCCCAAATCCACTGAAACTATCCCCAAAAAAAACCCCCAAATCCCCCAAAATCCGCTGAAAGCCGCCCCAAAAAAACCCCAAGTCCCTCCAAAAACCCCAAAATCCGCTGAAAGTGCCCCCCAAAAAACCCCCCCAAAACCCCAAATTTGCTGAAACTGCCACAAAAAAACCCCAAATCCCAAACCCCCCCCCAAATCCACTGAAACCACCCCAAAAAAAAACCCCAAAAAACCCCAACCCCCCAAAATCTCCTGAAAGCACCCCAAACAAACCCCAAATCCCCCCAAAAACCCCAAAATCCCCTGAAAATGCCCCAAAAAACCCCAAAATCGTCCCTGCAAAAAAACCCCCAAATCCCTCAAAAAAACCCCCAAAATTTGCTGAAACTGCCCCCCCCAAAAACCCCAAATCCCCCCAAATCCACTGAAACCACCCCAAAAAACTCAAAAAACACCAAAATCGGCTGAAAGTGCCCCCAAACCCCCCAAATCTGCTGAAACTGCTCCAAAAAAACCCCAAATCCCCCCAAAACCCCAAAATCCATTGAAAATACCCCAAAAAAACCCCCAAAATCCGCTGAAAGTGCCCCAAAAAACCCAAATCCCCCAAAACCGCCCCCCCAAAAACCCCAAATCCTTCAAAAAACCCCAAAAGCCACTGAAAGTGCCCCAAAAAAAATCCCAAAATCCGCTGAAAGTGCCCCCAAATCCCCAAATCCCCCCAAATCCTCTCCAATCGCCCCAAAAACCCCAAATCCACTGAAACCGCCCCCCAAAAAAATCCCCAAATCCCCCCCAAAAACCCCAAAATCCCCTGAAAGCACCCCCCAAAAAACCCCAAATCCCTCAAAAAAAACCCCAAAATCCACTGAAACTGCCCCAAATAAACCCCAAAATCCACTGAAACCGCCCCAAAAAACCCCAAATTGCCAAAAAAAGCCCCAAAATCTGCTGAGCCCCAGGACCCCCGAGAGCCCCGGCCTGGCCCGGGTGGGCTGGAGGTGACCTGGGGGGGACAGAGGGAGGGGTCAAAAAACCCCAAATTTCCCAAAAAACACCCCAAAATTTGCTGAAAATGCCCCCAAAAAACCCCCAAATCCGCTGAAACCGCCCCAAAAAAGCCCCAAATCCCCCCAAATCCGGGCCCTGGAACCCCCCCAAAACCCCCAAATCGGCTGAAACTGCTCCAAAAAACCCCCAAATCCCCCAGAATCCGTTGAAACTGACACAAAAAAACCCAAATCCGCTGAAATTGCCCCCAAAAAACCCCAAAAAAACCTCCCAAAACCCCAAAATTTTGGAGCTGAAACTGCTCCAAAAAAAACCCCAAACCCCCTCCAAAAACCCCCAAATTTGCCAAAACCGCCCAAAAAAACCCCCAAAATCCCTCAAAAACCCCCAAAATCTGCTGAAAGTGCCACAAAAAAACCCCAAATCCCAAAAAAAACCCCAAATCCACTGAAACTATCCCCAAAAAACCCTCAAAAAACCCCAAAATCGGCTGAAACCGCCCCAAAAAATTCCCGAATCCCCCCAGATCCGGGCCCTGGAATCCCCCAAAAAACCCCAAATCTGCTGAAACGGACCCAAAAAAACCCCGAATCCCCCTAAAAACCCCAAAATCCCCTGAAAGTGGCCCCAAAAAACCCTGAATCCCTCAAAAAAACCCCAAATCTGCTGAAACCGTCCCCAAAAAACCCCAAATCTCCCCCAAAACCCAAAAATCCCCTGAAAGCGGCCTCAAAAAAACCCAAATCGTCCAAAAAACCCCCAAATTTGCTGAAACCGTCCCCCAAAAAAACCCCCCAAAACCCCCAAAATCCCCTGAAACCACCCCAAAAAAAACCCCAAATCCACCCAAATCCATTGAAACCGCTCCCAAAAAACCACCTGGATCTGTCAAAAAAACCCAAAATCGGCTGAAATCACCCCAAGAAACCCCAAATCCATCAAAACAACCCAAAAAACCCCAAAACCCCCAATATCTGCTGAAACTGCTCAAAACCCCCCCAAATCCCTCAAAAACCCCAAAATTTGCTGAAAGTACCCCAAAAAAAACCCAAATCCCCCCCAAAAAACCCCAAATTTGCCAAAACCGCCCCAAAAAAACCCCCAAATCCCTCAAAGACCCCAAAATTTGCTGAAATCGCCCCAAAAAACCCAAATCCCCCCCAAAACCCCAAAATCTCCTGAAAGCACCCCCCAAAAACCCCCAAATCCCTCAAAAAAAACCCCAAAATCCGCTGAAACTGCCTCAAAAAACCCCAAAATCCACTGAAACCGCCCCAAAAAACCCCAAATTGCCAAAAAAAGCCCCAAAATCTGCTGAGCCCCAGGACCCCCGAGAGCCCCGGCCTGGCCCGGGTGGCCTGGAGGTGACCTGGGGGGGACAGAGGGAGGCGTCAAAAACCCCCCAAATTTCCCAAAAAAAAAACCCCAAAATTTGCTGAAAATGCCCCCAAAAAACCCCAAAATCGCCCCCAAAAACCCCAAATCCCCTGAAAGTGGCCCCAAAAAACCCTGAATCCCTCAAAAAAAAACCCCAAATCTGCTGAAACCGCCTCGAAAAAAACCCCAAATCCTCCAAACCCACTGAAACTATCCCCCCAAAAAACTCAAAAAAACACCAAAATCGGCTGAAAGTGCCCCCCAACCCCCCCAAATCCGCTGAAACGGCCCCAAAAAACCCCAAATCCCCCAAAACCGCCCCCCCAAAAAACCCAAATCCCCCTCAAAACCCCAAATCTGCTGAAATCACCCCCCAAACCCCCCCCAAAAAAACCCCCAAAACCCCAAAATCCGCTGAAACTGCCCCCAAAAAACCCAAATCCCTCAAAAAACCCCAAATCCACCAAAATCCCCTGAAACCGCACCAAAAAAAAAAAAACAACCAAAAAACCCCAAACCCCCCCAAAACCCCAAAATTTGCTGAAAGTGCCCCCCCAAAAAACCCCAGAAAACCCAAAATCCGCTGAAACAACACAAAAAACCCCACCAAATCCTTAAAAAAACCCCCCAAAATCCGCTGAAAGTGCCCCCAAAAAACCCTAAATCCCCCCCAAAACCCCAAAATCCCCTGAAAGCGGCCCCCAAAACCCCCAAATCCCTCAAAAAACCCAAAATCGGCTAAAAGCCGCCCCCAAAAAACCCCAAATCCCCCCAAATCCGTTGAAACCGACAAAAAATCGCCCCGGATCTGTCAAAAAACCCCAAATCCGTCAAAAAACCCCCAAAAATCGGCTGAAACGGACCCAAAAAAACCCCAAATCCTCCCCCAAAACCCCAAAATCGGATGAAACCACCCCCAAAAAACCCAAAAATCCCCCCCAAAAAACCCCAAATCCGCTGAAAATGCCCCAAAAAAACCCAAATCCCCCCCCCAAATCCGCTGTGCCAATGGGTGAGGGTGGCACTTGGGGACAGTTGGTGGTGGCACTTGGTGTCCCCAGCATCCCCAGGGCTGTCCCCGGGTGTGTCCCTGATGTCCCCAAGGTGTCCCCAGGGTGTCCCCAGGGTGTCCCCAGGGTCTCCAAGGTGCTCCCAGGTGTGTCCCCATCGGTGTCCCCAGGGGTGTCCCCAGTGTCCTCAGTGTGTCCCCAGAGTGTCTCCTGCATCCCCAGGTGTGTCCCTGATGTCCCCAAGGTGTCCCCAAGGTGTCCCCAGGGTGTCCTCAGGGTCTCCCCAGTGTCCCCAGTGTCATCGGGGGTGTCCCCAGTGTCCTCAGTGTGTCCCCAGAGGTGTCCCCAATGTCCCCAGGGTGTCCCCAGGTGTGTCCCCGATGTCCCCAATGTGTCCTCAGTGTCCTCAGTGTGTCCCCAGGGTGTCTCCTGCATCCCCAGTGTCCCCAGGGTGTCTCCAAGGTGTCCCTAGAGGTGTCCCCAGAGGTGTCCCCAATGTCCCCAGGGTGTCCCCAGGGGTGTCCCCAGTGTCCCCAGGGTGTCCCCAGGGTGTCCCCAGTGTCCCCAAGGTGTCCTCAGTGTCCTCAGTGTGTCCCCAGGGTGTCCCCAATGCATCCCCAGCATCCCCAATGTCCCCAGGGTGTCTCCAAGGTGTCCCCAGGGCTGTCCCCAGGGTGTCCCCAATGTCCCCAGAGGTGTCCCCAATGTCCCCAAGCTGTCCCCAGGGGTGTCCCTGATGTCCCCAGTGCATCCCCAGCATCCCCAATGTCCCCAGGGTGTCTCCAAGGTGTCCCCAGAGTGTCCCCAGCATCTCCAGAGGTGTCCCCGATGTCCCCAGGGCTGTCCCCATCGGTATCCCCAATGTCCCCAAGGTGTCCCCAAGGTGTCCCCGATGTCCCCAAGGTGTCCCCGATGTCCCCAAGGTGTCACCTGGCAGGGCCAGGATGGAGCCGTAGCTCTTGCACTGCAGCTGCCCGGTGCTGGTGCTGCCGCAGCTCAGCCACAGCCCCGCCATTGTCACCAGGGGTGTCCCCAGGGTGTCCCCAATGTCCCCAGGGGTGTCCCCAGCATCCTCAGTGTGTCCCCAGTGTCCCCAAGGTGTCCCCAATGTCCCTAATGTGTCCCCAGGGGTGTCCCCAGTGTCCCCAGGGTATCTCCTGCATCCCCAGGGTGTCCCCAATGCATCCCCAGCATCCCCAATGTCCCCAGGGTGTCTCCAAGGTGTCCCCAGGGCTGTCCCTAGAGGTGTCCCCAATGTCCTCAGGGTGTCCTCAGGGTGTCCCCAATGTCCCCAGAGCTGTCCCCATCAGTATCCCCAATATCCCCAGCGTGTCCCCGATGTCCCCAAGGTGTCCCCAAGGTGTCCCCAAGGTGTCACCTGGCAGGGCCAGGATGGAGCCGTAGCTCTTGCACTGCAGCTGCCCGGTGCTGGTGCTGACGCAGCTCAGCCACAGCCCCGCCATTGTCACCAGGGGTGTCCCCAGGGTGTCCCCAATGTCCCCAGGGGTGTCCTCAGGGTGTCCCCAGTGTCCCCAAGGTGTCCTCAGTGTCCTCAGGGTGTCCCCAGGGTGTCTCCTGCATCCCCAATGTCCCCAGGGGTGTCTCCAAGGTGCTCCCAGGGCTGTCCCCAGGGTGTCCCCAGCATCCCCAGAGGTGTCCCCAGAGGTGTCCCTGATGTCCCCAGGGTGTCCTCAGGGTGTCCCCAATGTCCCCAAGGTGTCCCCAGCGTCCCCAGAGTGTCTCCTGCATCCCCAATGTCCCCAGGGTGTCTCCAAGGTGTCCCCAGGCTGTCCCCAGCATCCCCAGAGGTGCCCCTAGAGGTGTCCCCAATGTCCCCAGGGCTGTCCCCAGGGGTATCCCCAATGTCCCTAGGATGTCCCCAAGGTGTCCCCGATGTCCCCAAGGTGTCCCCAAGGTGTCACCTGGCAGGGCCAGGATGGAGCCGTAGCTCTTGCACTGCAGCTGCCCGGTGCTGGTGCTGACGCAGCTCAGCCACAGCCCCTTCATTGTCACCAGGGGTGTCCCCAGGGGTGTCCCCAATGTCCCCAGGGGTGTCCCCAGGGGTGTCCCCAGCGTCCTCAGGGGTGTCCCCAGCATCCTAAGGGTGTCCCCAGTGTCAATGGGGGTGTCCCCAGTGTCCCCAAGGTGTCCTCAGTGTCCTCAGTGTGTCCCCAGGGGTGTCCCCAATGCATCCCCAGCATCCCCAATGTCCCCAGGATGTCTCCAAGGTGTCCCCAGGGATGTCCCTACAGGTGTCCCCAATGTCCCCAGGGTGTCCTCAGGGTGTCCCCAGGGGTGTCCCCAATGTCCCCAAGGTGTCCCCAGCGTCCCCAGAGTGTCTCCTGCATCCCCAATGTCCCCAGGGTGTCTCCAAGGTGTCCCCAGGCTGTCCCCAGCATCCCCAGAGGTGCCCCTAGAGGTGTCCCCAATGTCCCCAGCATGTCCCCAAGGTGTCCCCGATGTCCCCAAGGTGTCACCTGGCAGGGCCAGGATGGAGCCGTAGCTCTTGCACTGCAGCTGCCCGGTGCTGGTGCTGACGCAGCTCAGCCACAGCCCCGCCATTGTCACCAGGGGTGTCCCCAGGGGTGTCCCCAATGTCCCCAGGGGTGTCCCCAGGGGTGTCCCCAATGTCCCCAGGGGTGTCCCCAGGGGTGTCCCCAATGTCCCCAGGGGTGTCCCCAGCATCCTCAGGGTGTCCCCAGGGGTGTCCCCAATGTCCCCAGGGTGTCCCCAGGGTGTCCCCAATGTCCCCAGGGGTGTCCCCAGCATCCTCAGGGTGTCCCCAGTGTCAATGGGGGTGTCCCCAGTGTCCCCAAGGTGTCCTCAGTGTCCTCAGTGTGTCCCCAGGGTGTCCCCAATGCATCCCCAGCATCCCCAATGTCCCCAGGGTGTCTCCAAGGTGTCCCCAGGGGTGTCCCTAGAGGTGTCCCCAATGTCCTCAGGGTGTCCCCAATGTCCTCAGGGTGTCCTCAGGGTGTCCCCAGGGTGTCTCCTGCATCCCCAATGTCCCCAGGGTGTCTCCAAGGTGTCCCCAGGGGTGTCCCTAGAGGTGTCCCCAATGTCCTCAGGGTGTCCTCAGGGTGTCCCCAATGTCCCTAGCGTGTCCCCAATGTCCCTAATGTGTCCCCAGGGGTGTCCCTGATGTCCCCAGTGCATCTCCTGCATCTCCAGAGGTGTCCCCAGTGCATCCCCAGCATCCCCAATGTCCCCAGGGTGTCTCCAAGGTGCTCCCAGGGTGTCCCCAATGTCCCCAGGGCTGTCCCCATGGGTGTCCCCAATGTCCCCAAGGTGTCCCCAAGGTGTCCCCGATGTCCCCAAGGTGTCACCTGGCAGGGCCAGGATGGAGCCGTAGCTCTTGCACTGCAGCTGCCCGGTGCTGGTGCTGCCGCAGCTCAGCCACAGCCCCGCCATTGTCACCAGGGGTGTCCCCAGGGGTGTCCCCAATGTCCCCAGGGGTGTCCCCAGGGTGTCCCCAATGTCCCCAGGGGTGTCCCCAGGGGTGTCCCCAGCATCCTCAGGGTGTCCCCAGTGTCAATGGGGGTGTCCCCAGCATCCTCAGGGTGTCCCCAGTGTCCCCAGGGTGTCCCCAGGGTGTCCCCAGTGTCCCCAAGGTGTCCTCAGTGTCCTCAGTGTGTCCCCAGGGTGTCCCCAATGCATCCCCAGCATCCCCAATGTCCCCAGGGTGTCTCCAAGGTGTCCCCAGGGCTGTCCCCAGGGTGTCCCCAATGTCCCCAGAGGTGTCCCCAATGTCCCCAAGCTGTCCCCAGGGGTGTCCCTGATGTCCCCAGTGCATCCCCAGCATCCCCAATGTCCCCAGGGTGTCTCCAAGGTGTCCCCAGAGTGTCCCCAGCATCTCCAGAGGTGTCCCCGATGTCCCCAGGGCTGTCCCCATCGGTATCCCCAATGTCCCCAAGGTGTCCCCAAGGTGTCCCCGATGTCCCCAAGGTGTCCCCGATGTCCCCAAGGTGTCACCTGGCAGGGCCAGGATGGAGCCGTAGCTCTTGCACTGCAGCTGCCCGGTGCTGGTGCTGCCGCAGCTCAGCCACAGCCCCGCCATTGTCACCAGGGGTGTCCCCAGGGTGTCCCCAATGTCCCCAGGGGTGTCCCCAGCATCCTCAGTGTGTCCCCAGTGTCCCCAAGGTGTCCCCAATGTCCCTAATGTGTCCCCAGGGGTGTCCCCAGTGTCCCCAGGGTATCTCCTGCATCCCCAGGGTGTCCCCAATGCATCCCCAGCATCCCCAATGTCCCCAGGGTGTCTCCAAGGTGTCCCCAGGGCTGTCCCTAGAGGTGTCCCCAATGTCCTCAGGGTGTCCTCAGGGTGTCCCCAATGTCCCCAGAGCTGTCCCCATCAGTATCCCCAATATCCCCAGCGTGTCCCCGATGTCCCCAAGGTGTCCCCAAGGTGTCCCCAAGGTGTCACCTGGCAGGGCCAGGATGGAGCCGTAGCTCTTGCACTGCAGCTGCCCGGTGCTGGTGCTGACGCAGCTCAGCCACAGCCCCGCCATTGTCACCAGGGGTGTCCCCAGGGTGTCCCCAATGTCCCCAGGGGTGTCCTCAGGGTGTCCCCAGTGTCCCCAAGGTGTCCTCAGTGTCCTCAGGGTGTCCCCAGGGTGTCTCCTGCATCCCCAATGTCCCCAGGGGTGTCTCCAAGGTGCTCCCAGGGCTGTCCCCAGGGTGTCCCCAGCATCCCCAGAGGTGTCCCCAGAGGTGTCCCTGATGTCCCCAGGGTGTCCTCAGGGTGTCCCCAATGTCCCCAAGGTGTCCCCAGCGTCCCCAGAGTGTCTCCTGCATCCCCAATGTCCCCAGGGTGTCTCCAAGGTGTCCCCAGGCTGTCCCCAGCATCCCCAGAGGTGCCCCTAGAGGTGTCCCCAATGTCCCCAGGGCTGTCCCCAGGGGTATCCCCAATGTCCCTAGGATGTCCCCAAGGTGTCCCCGATGTCCCCAAGGTGTCCCCAAGGTGTCACCTGGCAGGGCCAGGATGGAGCCGTAGCTCTTGCACTGCAGCTGCCCGGTGCTGGTGCTGACGCAGCTCAGCCACAGCCCCTTCATTGTCACCAGGGGTGTCCCCAGGGGTGTCCCCAATGTCCCCAGGGGTGTCCCCAGGGGTGTCCCCAGCGTCCTCAGGGGTGTCCCCAGCATCCTAAGGGTGTCCCCAGTGTCAATGGGGGTGTCCCCAGTGTCCCCAAGGTGTCCTCAGTGTCCTCAGTGTGTCCCCAGGGGTGTCCCCAATGCATCCCCAGCATCCCCAATGTCCCCAGGATGTCTCCAAGGTGTCCCCAGGGATGTCCCTACAGGTGTCCCCAATGTCCCCAGGGTGTCCTCAGGGTGTCCCCAGGGGTGTCCCCAATGTCCCCAAGGTGTCCCCAGCGTCCCCAGAGTGTCTCCTGCATCCCCAATGTCCCCAGGGTGTCTCCAAGGTGTCCCCAGGCTGTCCCCAGCATCCCCAGAGGTGCCCCTAGAGGTGTCCCCAATGTCCCCAGCATGTCCCCAAGGTGTCCCCGATGTCCCCAAGGTGTCACCTGGCAGGGCCAGGATGGAGCCGTAGCTCTTGCACTGCAGCTGCCCGGTGCTGGTGCTGACGCAGCTCAGCCACAGCCCCGCCATTGTCACCAGGGGTGTCCCCAGGGGTGTCCCCAATGTCCCCAGGGGTGTCCCCAGGGGTGTCCCCAATGTCCCCAGGGGTGTCCCCAGGGGTGTCCCCAATGTCCCCAGGGGTGTCCCCAGCATCCTCAGGGTGTCCCCAGGGGTGTCCCCAATGTCCCCAGGGTGTCCCCAGGGTGTCCCCAATGTCCCCAGGGGTGTCCCCAGCATCCTCAGGGTGTCCCCAGTGTCAATGGGGGTGTCCCCAGTGTCCCCAAGGTGTCCTCAGTGTCCTCAGTGTGTCCCCAGGGTGTCCCCAATGCATCCCCAGCATCCCCAATGTCCCCAGGGTGTCTCCAAGGTGTCCCCAGGGGTGTCCCTAGAGGTGTCCCCAATGTCCTCAGGGTGTCCCCAATGTCCTCAGGGTGTCCTCAGGGTGTCCCCAGGGTGTCTCCTGCATCCCCAATGTCCCCAGGGTGTCTCCAAGGTGTCCCCAGGGGTGTCCCTAGAGGTGTCCCCAATGTCCTCAGGGTGTCCTCAGGGTGTCCCCAATGTCCCTAGCGTGTCCCCAATGTCCCTAATGTGTCCCCAGGGGTGTCCCTGATGTCCCCAGTGCATCTCCTGCATCTCCAGAGGTGTCCCCAGTGCATCCCCAGCATCCCCAATGTCCCCAGGGTGTCTCCAAGGTGCTCCCAGGGTGTCCCCAATGTCCCCAGGGCTGTCCCCATGGGTGTCCCCAATGTCCCCAAGGTGTCCCCAAGGTGTCCCCGATGTCCCCAAGGTGTCACCTGGCAGGGCCAGGATGGAGCCGTAGCTCTTGCACTGCAGCTGCCCGGTGCTGGTGCTGCCGCAGCTCAGCCACAGCCCCGCCATTGTCACCAGGGGTGTCCCCAGGGGTGTCCCCAATGTCCCCAGGGGTGTCCCCAGGGTGTCCCCAATGTCCCCAGGGGTGTCCCCAGGGGTGTCCCCAGCATCCTCAGGGTGTCCCCAGTGTCAATGGGGGTGTCCCCAGCATCCTCAGGGTGTCCCCAGTGTCCCCAGGGTGTCCCCAGGGTGTCCCCAGTGTCCCCAAGGTGTCCTCAGTGTCCTCAGTGTGTCCCCAGGGTGTCCCCAATGCATCCCCAGCATCCCCAATGTCCCCAGGGTGTCTCCAAGGTGTCCCCAGGGCTGTCCCCAGGGTGTCCCCAATGTCCCCAGAGGTGTCCCCAATGTCCCCAAGCTGTCCCCAGGGGTGTCCCTGATGTCCCCAGTGCATCCCCAGCATCCCCAATGTCCCCAGGGTGTCTCCAAGGTGTCCCCAGAGTGTCCCCAGCATCTCCAGAGGTGTCCCCGATGTCCCCAGGGCTGTCCCCATCGGTATCCCCAATGTCCCCAAGGTGTCCCCAAGGTGTCCCCGATGTCCCCAAGGTGTCCCCGATGTCCCCAAGGTGTCACCTGGCAGGGCCAGGATGGAGCCGTAGCTCTTGCACTGCAGCTGCCCGGTGCTGGTGCTGCCGCAGCTCAGCCACAGCCCCGCCATTGTCACCAGGGGTGTCCCCAGGGTGTCCCCAATGTCCCCAGGGGTGTCCCCAGCATCCTCAGTGTGTCCCCAGTGTCCCCAAGGTGTCCCCAATGTCCCTAATGTGTCCCCAGGGGTGTCCCCAGTGTCCCCAGGGTATCTCCTGCATCCCCAGGGTGTCCCCAATGCATCCCCAGCATCCCCAATGTCCCCAGGGTGTCTCCAAGGTGTCCCCAGGGCTGTCCCTAGAGGTGTCCCCAATGTCCTCAGGGTGTCCTCAGGGTGTCCCCAATGTCCCCAGAGCTGTCCCCATCAGTATCCCCAATATCCCCAGCGTGTCCCCGATGTCCCCAAGGTGTCCCCAAGGTGTCCCCAAGGTGTCACCTGGCAGGGCCAGGATGGAGCCGTAGCTCTTGCACTGCAGCTGCCCGGTGCTGGTGCTGACGCAGCTCAGCCACAGCCCCGCCATTGTCACCAGGGGTGTCCCCAGGGTGTCCCCAATGTCCCCAGGGGTGTCCTCAGGGTGTCCCCAGTGTCCCCAAGGTGTCCTCAGTGTCCTCAGGGTGTCCCCAGGGTGTCTCCTGCATCCCCAATGTCCCCAGGGGTGTCTCCAAGGTGCTCCCAGGGCTGTCCCCAGGGTGTCCCCAGCATCCCCAGAGGTGTCCCCAGAGGTGTCCCTGATGTCCCCAGGGTGTCCTCAGGGTGTCCCCAATGTCCCCAAGGTGTCCCCAGCGTCCCCAGAGTGTCTCCTGCATCCCCAATGTCCCCAGGGTGTCTCCAAGGTGTCCCCAGGCTGTCCCCAGCATCCCCAGAGGTGCCCCTAGAGGTGTCCCCAATGTCCCCAGGGCTGTCCCCAGGGGTATCCCCAATGTCCCTAGGATGTCCCCAAGGTGTCCCCGATGTCCCCAAGGTGTCCCCAAGGTGTCACCTGGCAGGGCCAGGATGGAGCCGTAGCTCTTGCACTGCAGCTGCCCGGTGCTGGTGCTGACGCAGCTCAGCCACAGCCCCTTCATTGTCACCAGGGGTGTCCCCAGGGGTGTCCCCAATGTCCCCAGGGGTGTCCCCAGGGGTGTCCCCAGCGTCCTCAGGGGTGTCCCCAGCATCCTAAGGGTGTCCCCAGTGTCAATGGGGGTGTCCCCAGTGTCCCCAAGGTGTCCTCAGTGTCCTCAGTGTGTCCCCAGGGGTGTCCCCAATGCATCCCCAGCATCCCCAATGTCCCCAGGATGTCTCCAAGGTGTCCCCAGGGATGTCCCTACAGGTGTCCCCAATGTCCCCAGGGTGTCCTCAGGGTGTCCCCAGGGGTGTCCCCAATGTCCCCAAGGTGTCCCCAGCGTCCCCAGAGTGTCTCCTGCATCCCCAATGTCCCCAGGGTGTCTCCAAGGTGTCCCCAGGCTGTCCCCAGCATCCCCAGAGGTGCCCCTAGAGGTGTCCCCAATGTCCCCAGCATGTCCCCAAGGTGTCCCCGATGTCCCCAAGGTGTCACCTGGCAGGGCCAGGATGGAGCCGTAGCTCTTGCACTGCAGCTGCCCGGTGCTGGTGCTGACGCAGCTCAGCCACAGCCCCGCCATTGTCACCAGGGGTGTCCCCAGGGGTGTCCCCAATGTCCCCAGGGGTGTCCCCAGGGGTGTCCCCAATGTCCCCAGGGGTGTCCCCAGGGGTGTCCCCAATGTCCCCAGGGGTGTCCCCAGCATCCTCAGGGTGTCCCCAGGGGTGTCCCCAATGTCCCCAGGGTGTCCCCAGGGTGTCCCCAATGTCCCCAGGGGTGTCCCCAGCATCCTCAGGGTGTCCCCAGTGTCAATGGGGGTGTCCCCAGTGTCCCCAAGGTGTCCTCAGTGTCCTCAGTGTGTCCCCAGGGTGTCCCCAATGCATCCCCAGCATCCCCAATGTCCCCAGGGTGTCTCCAAGGTGTCCCCAGGGGTGTCCCTAGAGGTGTCCCCAATGTCCTCAGGGTGTCCCCAATGTCCTCAGGGTGTCCTCAGGGTGTCCCCAGGGTGTCTCCTGCATCCCCAATGTCCCCAGGGTGTCTCCAAGGTGTCCCCAGGGGTGTCCCTAGAGGTGTCCCCAATGTCCTCAGGGTGTCCTCAGGGTGTCCCCAATGTCCCTAGCGTGTCCCCAATGTCCCTAATGTGTCCCCAGGGGTGTCCCTGATGTCCCCAGTGCATCTCCTGCATCTCCAGAGGTGTCCCCAGTGCATCCCCAGCATCCCCAATGTCCCCAGGGTGTCTCCAAGGTGCTCCCAGGGTGTCCCCAATGTCCCCAGGGCTGTCCCCATGGGTGTCCCCAATGTCCCCAAGGTGTCCCCAAGGTGTCCCCGATGTCCCCAAGGTGTCACCTGGCAGGGCCAGGATGGAGCCGTAGCTCTTGCACTGCAGCTGCCCGGTGCTGGTGCTGCCGCAGCTCAGCCACAGCCCCGCCATTGTCACCAGGGGTGTCCCCAGGGGTGTCCCCAATGTCCCCAGGGGTGTCCCCAGGGTGTCCCCAATGTCCCCAGGGGTGTCCCCAGGGGTGTCCCCAGCATCCTCAGGGTGTCCCCAGTGTCAATGGGGGTGTCCCCAGCATCCTCAGGGTGTCCCCAGTGTCAATGGGGGTGTCCCCAGTGTCCCCAATGTGTCCTCAGTGTCCTCAGTGTGTCCCCAGGGGTGTCCCCAATGCATCCCCAGCATCCCCAGTGTCCCCAGGATGTCTCCAAGGTGTCCCCAGGGGTGTCCCCAGAGGTGTCCCCGATGTCCTCAGGGTGTCCCCAGAGTGTCCCCAGTGTCCCCAGGGGTATCCCTGATGTCCCCAGTGCATCCCCAGCATCCCCAATGTCCCCAAGGTGTCCCCAGGGGTGTCCCTAGAGGTGTCCCCAATGTCCTCAGGGTGTCCTCAGGGTGTCCCCAATGTCCCTAATGTGTCCCCAGGGGTGTCCCTGATGTCCCCAGTGCATCTCCTGCATCTCCAGAGGTGTCCCCAGTGCATCCCCAGCATCCCCAGTGTCCCCAGGGCTGCCACCAGCGTCCCCAGGGCTGTCCCCATCGATGTCCCCAATGTCCCCAAGGTGTCCCCAAGGTGTCCCCGATGTCCCCAAGGTGTCACCTGGCAGGGCCAGGATGGAGCCGTAGCTCTTGCACTGCAGCTGCCCGGTGCTGGTGCTGCCGCAGCTCAGCCACAGCCCCTTCATTGTCACCAGGGGTGTCCCCAGGGGTGTCCCCAATGTCCCCAGGGTGTCCTCAGGGTGTCCCCAGTGTCCCCAAGGTGTCCTCAGTGTCCTCAGTGTGTCCCCAGGGTGTCCCCAATGCATCCCCAATGTCCCCAGGGTGTCTCCAAGGTGTCCCCAGGGGTGTCCCTAGAGGTGTCCCCAATGTCCTCAGGGTGTCCTCAGGGTGTCCCCAATGTCCCTAATGTGTCCCCAGGGGTGTCCCTGATGTCCCCAGGGTATCTCCTGCATCCTCAGGGTGTCCCCAGTGCATCCCCAATGTCCCGAGGGTGTCACCAAGGTGTCCCCAGGGGTGTCCCCAATGTCCCCAGGGGTGTCACCAAGGTGTCCCCAGAGGTGTCCCCAGAGGTGTCCCCAATGTCCCCAGGGTGTCCCCAGCGTCCTCAGTGTCATCGGGAGTGTCCCCAGGGTGTCCTCAGGGTGTCCCCAATGTCCCCAAGGTGTCCTCAGTGTCCTCAGGGTGTCCCCAGGGTGTCTCCTGCATCCCCAATGTCCCCAAGGTGTCTCCAAGGTGTCCCCAGGGCTGTCCCCAGGGGTGTCCCCAATGTCCCCAGGCTGTCTCCAGGCTGTCCCCAGTGTCCCTAGCGTGTCCCCAATGTCCCCAAGCTGTCCCCAGGGGTGTCCCTGATGTCCCCAGTGCATCCCCAGCATCCCCAATGTCCCCAGGCTGTCTCCAGGCTGTCCCCAGTGTCCCTAGCGTGTCGCCAATGTCCCCAAGCTGTCCCCAGGGTGTCCCCAGAGTGTCCCCAGTGCATCCCCAGCGTCCCCAATGTCCCCAGGGTGTCTCCAGGCTGTCCCCAGTGTCCCTAGCGTGTCGCCAATGTCCCTAATGTGTCCCCAGGGGTGTCCCTGATGTCCCCAGTGCATCCCCAGCATCCCCAATGTCCCCAGGGTGTCTCCAAGCTGCTCCCAGGCTGTCCCCAGCGTCCCCAGAGGTGTCCCCAGGGTGTCCCTAGAGGTGTCCCCAATGTCCCCAGCATGTCCCCAAGGTGTCCCCGATGTCCCCAGGGGTGTCCCCAGCATCCTCAGGGTGTCCCCAGTGTCCCCAGGGGTGTCCCCAGCATCCTCAGGGTGTCCCCAGTGTCCCCAGGGTGTCCTTAGTGTCCTCAGTGTGTCCCCAGTGTCATCGGGGGTGTCCCCAGGGGTGTCCCCAATGTGTCCTCAGTGTCCTCAGTGTGTCCCCAGGGTGTCTCCAAGGTGTTCCTAGTGTGTCCTCATGGTGTCCCCAGGCTGTCCCCTGCATTCCCAGAGGTGTCCCCAGAGGTGTCCCTGATGTCCCCAGGGTGTCCTCAGGGTGTCCCCAATGTCCTCAAGGTGTCCCCAGCGTCCCCAGAGTGTCTCCTGCATCCCCAATGTCCCCAGGATGTCCCCGATGTCCCCAAGGTGTCCCCAAGGTGTCACCTGGCAGGGCCAGGATGGAGCCGTAGCTCTTGCACTGCAGCTGCCCGGTGCTGGTGCTGCCGCAGCTCAGCCACAGCCCCGCCATTGTCACCAGGGGTGTCCCCAGGGGTGTCCCCAATGTCCCCAGGGGTGTCCCCAGGGGTGTCCCCAATGTCCCCAGGGTGTCCCCAGGGGTGTCCCCAGCATCCTCAGGGTGTCCCCAGTGTCAATGGGGGTGTCCCCAAGGTGTCCCCAGTGTCCCCAGGGTGTCTCCTGCATCCCCAATGTCCCCAGGGTGTCTCCAAGGTGTCCCCAGGGGTGTCCCCAGGGGTGTCCCCAATGTCCCCAGGCTGTCTCCAGGCTGTCCCCAGTGTCCCTAGCATGTCCCCAATGTCCCCAAGCTGTCCCCAGGGGTGTCCCTGATGTCCCCAGTGCATCCCCAGCGTCCCCAATGTCCCCAGGGTGTCTCCAAGGTGCTCCCAGGGTGTCCTCAGCATCCCCAGGGCTGCCACCAGCGTCCCCAGGGCTGTCCCCATCGGTGTCCCCGATGTCCCCAAGGTGTCCCCAAGGTGTCACCTGGCAGGGCCAGGATGGAGTCGTAGCTCTTGCACTGCAGCTGCCCGGTGCTGGTGCTGACGCAGCTCATCCAGAGCCCCGCCATTGTCACCAGGGGTGTCCCCAGGGGTGTCCCCAATGTCCCCAGGGGTGTCCCCAGCATCCTCAGGGTGTCCCCAGTGTCAATGGGGGTGTCCCCAGGGTGTCCCTGATGTCCCCAGGGTGTCCCCAGGGGTGTCCCCAGCATCCTCAGTGTGTCCCCAGTGTCCCCAGGGTGTCCTCAGTGTCCTCAGGGTGTCCCCAGGGTGTCTCCTGCATCCCCAATGTCCCCAGGATGTCCCCAGGGTGTCCCTAGAGGTGTCCCTAGAGGTGTCCCCAATGTCCTCAGGGTGTCCTCAGGGTGTCCCCAATGTCCCTAATGTGTCCCCAGGGGTGTCCCTGATGTCCCCAGGGGTGTCCCCAGGGGTGTCCCCAGGGGTGTCCCCAGCATCCTCAGGGTGTCCCCAATGTCATCGGGGGTGTCCCCAGTGTCCTCAGTGTGTCCCCAGAGGTGTCCCCAGTGTCCCCAGGGTGTCTCCTGCATCCCCAGAGGTGTCCCTAGAGGTGTCCCCGATGTCCTCAGGGGTGTCCCTGATGACCCCAGGGGTGTCCCCAATGTCCCTAAGCGTGTCCCCAGGGGTGTCCCTGATGTCCCCAGTGCATCCCCAGCATCCCCAATGTCCCCAGGGTGTCTCCAAGGTGCTCCCAGGGTGTCCCCAATGTCCCCAGGGCTGTCCCCATCAGTATCCCCAATGTCCCTAGGATGTCCCCAAGGTGTCCCCAATGTCCCTAGGGTGTCCCCAAGGTGTCCCCAAGGTGTCACCTGGCAGGGCCAGGATGGAGCCGTAGCTCTTGCACTGCAGCTGCCCGGTGCTGGTGCTGACGCAGCTCAGCCACAGCCCCGCCATTGTCACCAGGGGTGTCCCCAGGGTGTCCCCAATGTCCCCAGGGGTGTCCCCAGCATCCTCAGGGTGTCCCCAGTGTCATCGGGGGTGTCCCCAGTGTCCCCAAGGTGTCCTCAGTGTCCTCAGTGTGTCCCCAGGGTGGCCCCAATGCATCCCCAGCATCCCCAATGTCCCCAGGATGTCTCCAAGGTGTCCCCAGGGGTGTCCCCAGGGTGTCCCCAATGTCCTCAGGGTGTCCTCAGGGTGTCCCCAATGTCCCTAATGTGTCCCCAGGGGTGTCCCCAGTGTCCCCAGGGTTGTCCCTATCGATGTCCCCAATGTCCCCAAGGTGTCCCCAATGTCCTCAGGGTGTCCCCAGGGGTGTCCCCAATGTCCTCAGGGTGTCCCCAATGTCCCCAGGGGTGTCCCCAATGTCCCCAGGGGTGTCCCCAGCATCCTCAGTGTGTCCCCAGTATCATCAGGGGTGTCCCCAGGGGTGTCCCCAATGTGTCCTCAGTGTCCTCAGTGTGTCCTCAGGATGTCTCCAAGGTGTCCCCAGGGGTGTCCCTAGAGGTGTCCCCGATGTCCCCAGGGTGTCCTCAGGGTGTCCCCAATGTCCCCAGGCTGTCCCCAGGGGTGTCCCTGATGTCCCCAAGGTGTCTCCAGTGTCCCTAGGGTGTCTCCTGCATCTCCAGAGGTGTCCCCAGTGCATCCCCAGCGTCCCCAGTGTCCCCAGGGCTGCCACCAGCATCCCCAGGGTTGTCCCTATCGATGTCCCCAAGGTGTCCCCAATGTCCCCAGGGTGTCCCCAGGGCTGTCCCCGATGTCCCCAGGGTATCTCCAAGGTGCTCCCAGTGTGTCCTCAGCATCCCCAGGGTGTCTCCTGAATCCCCAGAGGTGTCCCTGATGTCCCCAGGGCTGCCACCAGCATCCCCAGGGTGTCCCCAGGGCTGCCACCAGCATCCCCAGGGCTGTCCCCATCGATATCCCCGATGTCCCCAAGGTGTCCCCGATGTCCCCAAGGTGTCCCCAAGGGTGTCACCTGGCAGGGCCAGGATGGAGCCGTAGCTCTTGCACTGCAGCTGCCCGGTGCTGGTGCTGCCGCAGCTCAGCCAGAGCCCCGCCATTGTCACCAGGGGTGTCCCCAGGGTGTCCCCAATGTCCCCAGAGGTGTCCCCAGCATCCTCAGGGTGTCCCCAGTGTCAATGGGGGTGTCCCCAGTGTCCCCAAGGTGTCCTCAGTGTCCTCAGTGTGTCCCCAGGGTGTCCCCAATGCATCCCCAGCATCCCCAGTGTCCCCAGGATGTCTCCAAGGCGCTCCCAGTGTGTCCCCAGGGCTGTCCCCAATGTCCTCAGGGTGTCCTCAGGGTGTCCCCAATGTCCCTGATGTGTCCCCAGGGGTGTCCCTGATGTCCCCAGGGTATCTCCTGCATCCTCAGGGTGTCCCCAGTGTCATCGGGGGTGTCCCCAGGGGTGTCCCCAATGTGTCCTCAGTGTCCTCAGTGTGTCCCCAGGGTGTCCCCAATGTCCCCAGGGGTGTCCCTAGAGGTGTCCCCAGTGTCCCCAGGGTGTCCTCAGGGTGTCCCCAGTGTCCCCAATGTGTCCTCAGTGTCCTCAGTGTGTCCCCAGGGTGTCCCCTGCATCCCCAATGTCCTCAGGGGTGTCTCCAAGGTGCTCCCAGGGCTGTCCCTAGAGGTGTCCCCGATGTCCCCAGGTGTGTCCCCAATGTCCCCAAGGTGTCCCCAGCGTCCCCAGAGTGTCTCCTGCATCCCCAATGTCCCCAGGGTGTCTCCAAGGTGCTCCCAGGCTGTCCTCAGCATCCCCAGAGGTGCCCCTAGAGGTGTCCCCAATGTCCCCAGCATGTCCCCAGGTGTGTCCCTGATGTCCCCAAGGTGTCCCCAATGTCCCCAAGCTGTCCCCAGGGGTGTCCCTGATGTCCGCAGTGCATCCCCAGCATCCCCAGTGTCCCCAGGGTGTCTCCAAGGTGCTCCCAGGGTGTCCCCAGCATCCCCAGGGCTGCCACCAGTGTCCCCAGGGCTGTCCCCATCGATGTCCCCGATGTCCCCAAGGTGTCCCCAATGTCCCCAAGGTGTCCCCAAGGTGTCACCTGGCAGGGCCAGGATGGAGCCGTAGCTCTTGCACTGCAGCTGCCCGGTGCTGGTGCTGCCGCAGCTCAGCCACAGCCCCGCCATTGTCACCAGGGGTGTCCCCAGGGGTGTCCCCAATGTCCCCAGGGGTGTCCCCAGAGGTGTCCCCAGTGTCCCCAGGGTGTCCCCAGGGGTGTCCCCAGCATCCTCAGGGTGTCCCCAGTGTCAATGGGGGTGTCCCCAATGTGTCCTCAGTGTCCCCAGGGTGTCCTCAGGGTGTCTCCTGCATCCCCAATGTCCCCAGGATGTCTCCAAGGTGCTCCCAGGGCTGTCCCTAGAGGTGTCCCCAATGTCCTCAGGGTGTCCTCAGGGTGTCCCCAATGTCCCTAATATGTCCCCAGGGGTGTCCCTGATGTCCCCAGTGCATCTCCTGCATCCCCAGGGTGTCCCCAATGTGTCCTCAGTGTCCTCAGTGTGTCCCCAGTGCATCCCCAGCATCCCCAGTGTCCCCAGGGTGTCTCCAAGGTGCTCCCAGGGTGTCCCCAATGTCCCCAGGGCTGTCCCCATCAGTATCCCCAATGTCCCTAGGATGTCCCCAAGGTGTCCCTGATGTCCCCAAGGTGTCCCCGATGTCCCCAAGGTGTCACCTGGCAGGGCCAGGATGGAGTCGTAGCTCTTGCACTGCAGCTGCCCGGTGCTGGTGCTGCCGCAGCTCAGCCACAGCCCCGCCATTGTCACCAGGGGTGTCCCCAGGGTGTCCCCAATGTCCCCAGAGGTGTCCCCAGCATCCTCAGGCTGTCCCCAGTGTCAATGGGGGTGTCCCCAGTGTCCCCAAGGTGTCCTCAGTGTGTCCCCAGGGTGTCCCCAGTGCATCCCCAGCATCCCCAATGTCCCCAGGGTGTCTCCAAGGTGTCCCCAGGGGTGTCCCTAGAGGTGTCTCCAATGTCCTCAGGGTGTCCTCAGTGTGTCCCTGATGTCCCCAAGGTGTCCCCGATGTCCCCACGGTGTCCCCAATGTCCCTAATGTGTCCCCAGGGGTGTCCCCGATGTCCCCAGTGCATCCCCAGCATCCCCAATGTCCCCAGGGTGTCTCCAAGGTGTCCCCAGGCTGTCCCCAGCATCCCCAGAGGTGCCCCTAGAGATGTCCCCAATGTCCCCAGCATGTCCCCAGGGGTATCCCCGATGTCCCCAAGGTGTCCCCGATGTCCCCAAGGTGTCCCCGATGTCCCCAAGGTGTCCCCAAGGGTGTCACCTGGCAGGGCCAGGATGGAGCCGTAGCTCTTGCACTGCAGCTGCCCGGTGCTGGTGCTGACGCAGCTCAGCCACAGCCCCGCCATTGTCACCAGGGCTGTCCCCAGGGTGTCCCCAATGTCCCCAGGGTGTCCCCAGCATCCTCAGGCTGTCCCCAGTGTCAATGGGGGTGTCCCCAGTGTCCCCAAGGTGTCCTCAGTGTCCTCAGTGTGTCCCCAGGGTGTCCCCAATGCATCCCCAGCATCCCCAATGTCCCCAGGGTGTCTCCAAGGTGTCCCCAGGGTGTCCCCAGGGTGTCCCCAATGTCCTCAGGGTGTCCTCAGGGTGTCCCCAGTGTCCCCAATGTGTCCTCAGTATCCTCAGGGTGTCTCCAGGGTGTCTCCTGCATCCCCAATGTCCCCAAGGTGTCTCCAAGGTGTCCCCAGGGGTGTCCCCAGGGGTGTCCCCAATGTCCCCAGGCTGTCTCCAGGCTGTCCCCAGTGTCCCTAGCGTGTCCCCAATGTCCCCAAGCTGTCCCCAGGGGTGTCCCTGATGTCCCCAGTGCATCCCCAGCATCCCCAATGTCCCCAGGGTGTCTCCAAGGTGTCCCCAGGCTGTCCCCAGCATCTCCAGAGGTGCCCCTAGAGATGTCCCCAATGTCCCCAGCATGTCCCCAG
Organism: Phylloscopus collybita; assembly: GCA_027886175.1. Taxonomy (NCBI): domain Eukaryota; kingdom Metazoa; phylum Chordata; class Aves; order Passeriformes; family Phylloscopidae; genus Phylloscopus; species Phylloscopus collybita. The sequence continues at coordinate 24,230 of JAJNNQ010000417.1, forward strand.
GTGTGTCCCCGATGTCCCCAAGGTGTCCCCAAGGTGTCACCTGGCAGGGCCAGGATGGAGTCGTAGCTCTTGCACTGCAGCTGCCCGGTGCTGGTGCTGACGCAGCTCATCCAGAGCCCCTTCATTGTCACCAGGGCGGTGATGATGTTGTCGCCGGCGAAGGACGACACCTCCCACTGGGGCAGCGCCAGCGCCGCCAGCAGCGCCGCCCAGCCGGCCACGGCCAGCGCCAGCCCCAGCGCCTGCAGCCCGCCGTGCGCCATCTCAGCCTGCGAAGGGGGGGTTAGGGACAGGTTATTGATCGGTATTGATCGGTATTGATCGGTATTGGTGCTGTATTGTATTGTATGGCTACAGTATTGTACCGTATTGTACCGTATAAACACCCTATGGACGCTCTGTGGAGCCTGTGCAGGGGGTTAGGGATGGGTACTGGTCGGTATTGATCGGTATTGATCGGTATTGATAGATATTGATCGGTATTGGTGCTGTATTGGTACCGTATTGTACCGTGTTGTACCGTATGGCTACAGTATTGTACCGTATTGTACCGTATAGACGCCCCATGGCCGCTCTGTGGAGCCTGTGCAGAGGGTTAGGGATGGGCATTGATCGGCATTGATTGGCATTGATCGGCATTGATCGGTATTGATCGGTATTGGTGCCGTATTGATCGGTATTGGTGCCGTATTGTACTGTATGCTACCGTATTCTACCGTATAGACACCCCTATGGGTTCCTATAAGTGCACCCGGGGCTATTGGTTGGTGTTGGTACCGTATTGTACCGTATAGACACCCCATGGATTCCTACGGGCACTTATATGGGCTCTATGGAGCCTGTGCGGGGGGTTAGGAGGTGGTTATTGATCGGTATTGATCGGTATCGGTGATGTATTGGTACCGTATGGCTACAGTGTTGTACCGTATTGTACCCTATAGACACCCCATGGACGCTCTGTGGAGCCTTTGCGGGGGGTGAGGGGGTGGTTATTGATCGGTATTGATGGGTATTGATGGGTATTGATGGGTATTGATCGGTATTGATAGGTATTGGTACCGTATTGGTACCGTATTGTACCGTGTGGCACCGTAGTGTACAGTATTGGTACCGTATTCTACCCCACAGACACGCCATTGAATTCCTGTGTGTGGGTTATGGGTCGCTATTGGTTGGTGTTGGTACCGTATTGTACCTTATAGACATCCTATGGATTCCTATGGACCCTGTGCGGGGGGTTATTGATCGGTATTGATCGGTATTGATCGGTATCGGTGCCGTATTGTATCGTATTGGTACCGTATTGTACCGTATAGACACCCCATGGGTTCCTGTGTGTGGGTGATGGGTCACTATTGGTTGGTGTTGGTACCGTATTGTACCGTATAGACACCGCATGGATTCCTACCGACCCTGTGCGGGGGGTTAGGAGGTGGTTATTGATCGGTATTGGTCGGTATCGGTGATGTATTGGTACCGTATTGTACCGTGTTGCTACAGTGTTGTACCGTATTGTACCGTATAGACACCCCATGGACGCTCTGTGGAGCCTGTGCGGGGGGTTAGGGATGGGTATTGGTCGGTATTGATCGGTATTGATCGGTATTGGTGCCATATTGTACTGTATGCTACCGTATTCTACCATATAGACGCCCCCATGGATTCCTGTGTGTGGGTGATGGGTCGCTATTGGTTGGTATCGGTACCGTATTGTACCCTATAGACACCCCATGGACACTCTATGGAGCCTGTGAGGGGGGTTAGGGATGGGTATTGATCGGTATTGGTCGGTATTGGTCGGTATTGATCGGTATTGGTGCCGTATTGTACTGTATGCTACCGTATTCTACCGTATAGACACCCCCATGGGTTCCTGTGTGTGGGTGATGGATCGCTATTGGTTGGTGTCGGTACCGTATTGTACCCTATAGAGACCCCATGGATTCCTACAGTCACTTATATGGGCTCTATGGAGCCTGTGCGGGGGGTGAGGGGTGGTTATTGATCGGTATTGATCGGTATTGATCGGTATTGGTCGGTATCGGTGATGTATTGGTGCCGCGTTGTACCGTATTGCTACAGTGTTGTACCGTATTGTACCGTATAGACACCCTATGGACGCTCTGTGGAGCCTGTGCGGGGGGTTAGGGATGGGTACTGGTCGGTATTGATCGATATTGGTCGGTATTGATCGGTATTGGTGCCGTATTGTATCGTATTGCTACAGTATTGTACCGTATTGTACCGTATAGACACCCCATGGGTTCCTGTGTGTGGGTGACGGATCGCTATTGGTTGGTATCGGTACCGTATTGTACCCTATAGACACCCCATGGACGCTCTGTGGAGCCTGTGCGGGGGGTTAGGGATGGGTATTGATCGGCATTGATCGGTATTGATCGGTATTGGTGCCGTATTGATCGGTATTGGTACCGTATTGTACTGTATGCTACCGTATTCTACCGTATAGACACCCCATGGGTTCCTGTGTGTGGGCTATGCGTTGGTGTTGGTACCGTATTGTACCCTATAGACACCCCATGGATTCCTACAGTCACTTATATGGGCTCTATGGAGCCTGTGCGGAGGGTTAGGGGTGGTTATTGATCGGTATTGATCGGTATTGATCGGTATCGGTGATGTATTGGTACCGTATGGCTACAGTGTTGTACCGTATTGTACCGTATAGACACCCCATGGACGCTCTGTGGAGCCTGTGCGGGGGGTTAGGGATGGGTATTGATCGATATTGATCGATATTGGTAGGTATTGATCGGTATCGGTGATGTATTGGTGCCGTATTGTACCGTATGGCTACAGTGTTGTACCGTATTGTACCCTATAGACACCCCATGGACACTCTGTGGAGCCTGTGCAGGGGGTTAGGGATGGGTATTGATCGGTATTGATCGGTATTGGTCGGTATTGATCGGTATTGATCGGTATTGGTACCGTATTGTACTGTATGCTACCGTATTCTACCGTATAGACACCCCCATAGGTTCCTGTGTGTGGGTGATGGATCGCTATTGGTTGGTGTTGGTACCGTATTGTACCCTATAGACACCCCATGGACACTCGATGGAGCCTGTGCAGGGGGTTAGGGATGGGTATTGGTCGGTATTGATCGGTATTGATCGGTATTGATCGGTATTGGTGCCGTATTGATCGGTATTGGTGCCGTATTGTACTGTATGCTACCGTATTCTACCGTATAGACGCCCCCATGGGTTCCTGTGTGTGGGTGATGGATCGCTATTGGTTAGTATCGGTACCGTATTGTACCGTATAGACACCCCATGGACACTCTGTGGAGCCTGTGCAGGGGGTTAGGGATGGGTATTGATCGGTATTGATCGGTATTGATCGGTATTGGTGCCGTATTGTATCATATTGCTACAGTATTGTACCGTATTGTACCGTATAGACACCCCTATGGGTTCCTATAAGTGCACCCGGGGCTATTGGTTGGTGTTGGTACCGTATTGTACCGTATAGACACCCCATGGATTCCTACGGGCACTTATATGGGCTCTATGGAGCCTGTGCGGGGGGTTAGGAGGTGGTTATTGATCGGTATTGATCGGTATCGGTGATGTATTGGTACCGTATGGCTAGTGTTGTACCGTATTGTACCGTATAGACACCCCATGGACGCTCTGTGGAGCCTGTGCGGGGGGTTAGGGATGGGTATTGATCGGTATTGATCGGTATTGATCGGTATTGATCGGTATTGGTGCCGTATTGTACTGTATGCTACCGTATTCTACCGTATAGACACCCCATGGGTTCCTGTGTGTGGGTGATGGATCGCTATTGGTTGGTGTCGGTACCGTATTGTACCCTATAGACACCCCATGGATTCCTACGGGCACTTATATGGGCTCTATGGACCCTGTGCGGGGGGTGAGGGGTGGTTATTGATCGGTATTGGTGCCGTATTGATCGGTATTGGTGCCGTATTGATCGGTATTGGTGCCGTATTGTACTGTATGCTACCGTATTCTACCGTATAGACACCCCCATAGGTTCCTGTGTGTGGGTGATGGATCGCTATTGGTCGGTGTTGGTACCGTATTGTACCCTATAGACACCCCATGGACACTCTATGGACCCTGTGATGGGGGTGAGGGGTGGGTATTGATCGGTATTGGTCGGTATCGATCGGTATTGGTGCCGTATTGTATCGTATTGCTACAGTGTTGTACCGTATTGTACCCTATAGACACCCCCATGGGTTCCTATAAGTGCACCTGGGGCTATTGGTCGGTGTTGGTACCGTATTGTACCGTATAGACACCCCATGGACACTCTGTGGAGCCTGTGCAGGGGGTTAGGGGTGGTTATTGATCGGTATTGATCGGTATCGATCAGTATTGATCGGTATTGGTGCCGTATTGGTACCGTATTCTACCGTATAGACACCCTATGGAGCCTGTGCGGGGGGTGAGGGCTGGTTATTGATCGGTATTGATCGGTATCGGTGCCGTATTGGTACCGTGTTGTACCGTATTGTACCGTATAGACACCCTATGGGGCGGTATTGATCCCTATTGATCCCTATTGATCTCTATTGATCCCCTATGGGGTGATATTGATCCCTACTGATCCCCTATGGGCACCCTAGGGGGCGGTATTGATCCCTATTGATCCCTATTGATCTCTATTGATCCCTATTGATCCCCTATGGGGTGATATTGATCCCTATTGATACCCTATGGGCACCCTAGGGGGCGGTATTGATCCCTATTGATCCCTATTGATCTCTATAGATCCCTATTGATCCCCTATGGGGTGATATTGATCCCTATTGATCCCTTATGGGCACCCTAGGGGGCGGTATTGATCCCTATTGATCGCTATTGATCCCCTATGGGGCAGTATTGATCCCTTCCCAGCCCCTGCAGATCCCCCAGGGATCCCCCATGGATCCCTTCTCGGTCCCCAATCGATCAATCAATCAATCGATCGATCAATCCCCAGAGATCCCTTCTGGATCTCCTCTCGGTCCCCGATCAATCAATCAATCAATCGATCGATCAATCCCCAGAGATCCCCTCTGGATCCCCTCTGATCTCCCACTGATCCCCTGTGGGTCAGTCTCCTATCAATCCCCTCTGATCGATCCCCGATCGATCGATCGATCGATCGATCCCCTATGGATCCCCTACAGCCCCAAATCAATCCCCTATTGATCGATCGATCGATCCCCCATGGATCCCCCATTGATCCCCTACAGCCCCTGATCGATTCCCTATTGATCAATCCATTGATCCCCTACAGGCCCCGATCAATCCCCCGATCGATTGATCGACCAATCCACTACAGTCCCCAGTCAATTCCCTATTGATCAATCGATCGATCCCCCACAGCCCCCAATCAGTCCCCGATTGATCGATTGATCCATCCCCTACAGCCCCCGATCGATCCCCTATGGATCCCCTATTGATCCCCCTACAGCCCCCAATCAATCCCCTATTGATCAATCGATCGATCAATCCCCTACAGCCCCCGATCAATCCCCTATTGATCGATCGATTGATCCCCCATGGATCCCCTATTGATCCCCTACAGGCCCCAGTCAATGCCCCATTGATCGAGCCCCTACGGCCCCTGATCAATCCCTGATCGATTGATCGATTGATCCCCTACAGCCCCAATCAATCCCCTATTGATCGATCGATCGATCCCCTACAGCCCCCGATCAATCCCCCATTGATCAATCGATTGATCCCCCATGGATCCCCTCTGGATCCCCTACAGCCCCCTATCAATCCCCTATTGATCGATTGATCCCCTACAGCCCCCAATTAATCCCTGATCGATTGATCAATCGATCCCCTCTGGATCCCCTCAGCCCCTGATCGATCCCCTATTGATCAATCGGTCAAATCCCCTACAGCCCCCGATCAGTCCCCAATTGATCGATCGATCGATTGATCCCCTACAGCCCCCGATCAATCCCTTATGGATCCCCTATTGATCCCCTACAGGCCCTGATTGATCAATTGATCGATCTCCCATGGATCCCCCATTGATCCCCTACAGCCCCCGATCAATCCCCCATTGATCGATCGATCGACTCGATCGATCCCCTACAGCTTCTGATCAATCCCCTATAGATCCCCCAGATTGATCCCCTCGAGCCCCCGATCGATTCCCTATTGATCGATCCCCTACAGCCCCCGATCGATCGATTGATCCCCCATGGATCCCCTACAGCCCCCGATCAATCCCCTATTGATCAATCGATTGATCCCCCATAGATCCCCCATTGATCCCCTACAGCCCCCGATCAATCCCCTATTGATCAATCGATTGATCCCCCATAGATCCCCCATTGATCCCCTACAGCCCCCGATCAATCCCCTATTGATCGATCCCCTACAGCCCCCAATCGATTCCCTATTGATCAATCCATTGATCCCCCATAGCCCCCGATCAATCCCTGATCGATTGATCGATTGATCCCCTACAGGCCCTGATCAATCCCCTATGGATCCCCTATTGATCCCCTACAGCCCCCAATCCATCCCCGATTGATCAATCGGTCAATCCCTGATCGATCGATCAATTGATCCCCCATGGATCTCCCCTGGATCCCCTATGGCCCCCAATCGATTCCCTATTGATCAATCGATCGATCCCCTACAGCCCCAATCAATCCCTTACGGATCCCCATTGATCCCCTACAGCCCCCGATCAATCCCCTATTGATCAATCAATTGATCCCCCATGGATCCCCTACAGCCCCCGATCAATCCCCTATTGATCAATCGATTGATCCCCCATAGATCCCCCATTGATCCCCTACAGGCCCCAGTCAATCCCCTATCGATTGATCCCCTACAGCCCCCAATCGATTCCCCATTGATCAATCGATTGATCCCCTCTGGATCCCCTCTGGATCCCCTACAGGCCCCGATCGATCCGCTATTGATCGATTGATCCATCCCCTACAGCCCCCAATCAATCCCCGATCGATTGATCGATCGATCCCCTATGGATCCCTTATGGATCCCCTATGGATCCCCTACAGCCCCCGATTGATTCCCTATTGATCGATCGATCGATCCATCCCCTACAGGCCCTGATCAATCTGCTATGGATCCCCTATTGATCCCCTACAGCCCCCGATCAATCCCCTATTGATCAATCGATTGATCCCCCATGGATCCCCCATTGATCCCCTACAGCCCCCGATCAATCCCCTATTGATTGATCCCCTACAGCCCCCAATCGATTCCCTATTGATCAATCCATTGATCCCCCATAGCCCCGATCAATCCCCTATTGATCAATCGATGGATCCATCCCCTACAGCCCCCAATCAATCTCCTATTGATCAATCGATCGATCCCCCATGGATCCCCCATAGATCCCCTACAGGCCCCAATCAATCCCCTATCGATTGATCCCCTACAGGCCCCAATCAATCCCCTATTGATCAATCAATTGATCCCCCATGGATCCCCCATTGATCCCCTACAAGCCCCGATCAATCCCCTATTGATTGATCGACAATCCACTACAGTCCCCAGTCAATTCCCTATTGATCAATCGATTGATCCCCTACAGCCCCCAATCAATCCCCTATGGATCCCCTATTGATCCCCTACAGCCCCCAATCAATCAATCCCCGATCGATCAATCGATCGATCCCCCTGGATCCCCTATTGATCCCCCACAGCCCCCGATCAATCCCCTATTGATCAATCAATCAAATCCCCCACAGCCCCGATCAATCCCCTATTGATCAATCAATCAAATCCCCCACAGCCCCCGATCAATCCCCTATAGATCAATCGATTGATCCCCCATGGATCCCCCATTCATCCCCTACAGCCCCCGATCAATCCCCTATTGATTGATCCCCTACAGCCCCTGATCAATCCCCTATGGATCAATTGATCAATCCCCCATGGATCCCCTACAGCCCCCGATCGATTCCCTATCGATCCCCTAGAGCCCCCAATCAATCCCTTATTGATCAATCGATCGATCCCCCATAGCCCCCGATCAATCAATTGATTGATCGATCCCTACAGCCCCCGATCCATCCCCGATCGATCAATCGATCGATCCCCCTGGATCCCCTATGGATTCCCTACAGCCCCCGATCGATCCCTTACAGATCCCCTATTGATCCCCTACAGGCCCCGATCGATCAATTGATCGATCTCCCATGGATCCCCCATGGATCCCCTGATCAATCCCCGATCGATTGATCGATCGATCCCCTACAGCCCCAATCAATCCCCGATCGATTGATCGATCGATCCCCCATGGATCTCCCCTGTATCCCCTACAGCCCCCAATCGATTCCCTATTGATCAATCGATCGATCCCCCATGGATCCCCCATTGATCCCCTACAGCCCCCAATCAATCAATCCCCTATTGATCAATCGGTCAAGTCCCCTACAGCCTCCGATCAATGCCCTATTGATCAATTGATTGATCCCCCATGGATCCCCCATTGATCCCCTACAGCCCCCGATCAATCCCCTATCGATTGATCGATTGATCCCCTACAGCCCCAAATCAATCCCCTATGGATCCCCCATTGATCCCCTACAGCCCCCGATCAATCTCCTATTGATCCCCTACAGGCCCCGATCGATCAATCCCCGATCAATCCCCTATTGATCAATCGATCGATCCCCCTGATCCCCCCTGGATCCCCCACACCCCCAATCAATCAATCCCCGATCAATCAATCAATCGATCCCCCTGGATGCCCCACGGATCCCCCACACCCCCCGATCAATCAATCCCCGATCAATCAATCGATCAATCGATCGATCCCCCTGGATCCCCCATGGATCCCCTACAGCCCCCGATCAATCCCCGATCGATCAATCGATCGATCCCCCTGGATCCCCCCTGGATCACCCACACCCCCGATCGATCCATCCCCGATCAATCAATCAATCAATCAATCGATCCCCCTGGATCCCCCCTGGATCCCCCACACCCCCAATCAATCAATCCCCGATCGATCAATCAATCGATCGATCAATCAATCCCCCCAGGTCCCCCCGCTCACCTGCGGGCCGGGCCGGGCTCAGCGCTCCCAGGTGTGGGTGGGGGATGGGATGGGGTGGGGGTGGGGGGCAAAGGTGAGGGCGCACCTGGCGGTAACGGCCCCGGTGACGTCAGCGATGACGTCACCGCCCCGCCCCAGGGGTGGGGGGGAGGGGAAGGCGGCACAGGTGACAAAGGGACAATGGAGGGGGGGGGGGAGGGGCAGGTGACAAAGGGGAGGGGGGCAAAGGTCAAAGGTGGGGCGGGGCCACGCCCGGGGTGGGGGGGGGAGGGGAGGGTTTGGGTGGGATTTTGGGGGATTTGGGGGGGATTTTGAAATTTTAGGATTTTAGTGGGATTTTTGGGGGATTTTGGGGAGATTTTTGGGGATTTTGGGGGATTTTGTGGGATTTTGGGGGATTTGGGAGGATTTTTGGGGGATTTTGGAAATTTTAGGGGATTTTAGATGGGATTTTGGGGGATTTTGGGGATTTTTTGGGATTTTGGGGATTTTGGGGATTTTGGGTGTTTTGGGGGGATTTTGGGGAGATTTTGGGGATTTTGGGGTGTTTTGGGGGGATTTTGGGGGGATTTTGGGGGTTTTGGGGGATTTTGGGGGATTTGGGGATTTGGGGTGGATTTTGGGGGCGAGTTGGGGGGATTTTGGGGGATTTTGGGGGATTTTGGGGTGATTTTGGGGGATTTTGGGGGATTTTGGGGTGAATTTTGGGGAATTTGGGGGATTTTGGGGGATTTTGGGGAGATTTGGGGGGATTTTGGGGATTTTGGGGGAGTTTGGGGGATTTTGGGGATTTTGGGGAGTTTGGGGGAATTTTGGGGGGATTTGGGGGATTTTGGGTATTTGGGGGGATTTTGGGGGATTTTGGGGATTTTGGGTGATTTTGGGGGGATTTTGGGGGGATTTTGGGGGGATTTTGGGGAGTTATTTGGGGGGATTTTGGGGAATTTTGGGGGAATTTTGGGGATTTTGGGGGTTTTTTGGGGGATTTGGTGTTTTTTTGGGGGATTTTGGGGGATTTTGGGGGATTTTGGGAATTTGGTGGGAGGGATTTTGGGGATTTTGGGGGGATTTTTGGGGGATTTTGGGGATTTTGGGGGATTTGGGGGAGATTTTGGGGAATTTTGGGGGCGAGTTTGGGGGATTTGGGTGATTTTGGGGGATTTGGGGAGATTTTGGGGGATTTTGGGGGGATTTGGGGGATTTTGGGGGATTTTGGGGATTTGGGGGGGATTTTGGGGAGATTTTGAGGATTTTGGGGGGATTTTAGGGGGATTTTGGGGGGATTTTGGGGGGATTTTGGGGGATTTTGGGGGGATTTTGGGGAGATTTTGGGGGATTTTGGGGGATTTTGGGGGGATTTGGGGGGATTTTTGGGGATTGGGGGATTTGGGGGGATTTGGGGGATTTGGGTGATTTTGGGGGGAATTCTTGGGGGATTTTGGGGGGATTTGGTGATTTTGGGGGATTTGGGGGATTTTGGGGGGATTTTGGGGGATTTGGGGGGATTTTGGGGGATTTGGGGGATTTTGGGGTGATTTTGGGGATTTTGGGGGATTTTGGGGGGATTTTGGGGGATTTTGGGGGGATTGGGGGATTTAGGGGATTTTGGTGGGATTTTGGGGGTAATATGGGGGGGATTTTGGGGGATATTGTGGGGGATTTTGGGGCTATTGGGGGGATTTTGGGTGGTAAGTGGGGGGATTTTGGGGGATTTTGGGGGGATTTTGGGGGATTTTGGGGGATTTTGGGGGGGATTTTGGGTTTTTGGGGGGGATTTTGGTGGATTTTGGGGGGATTTTGAGGGATTTTGGGGGGATTTTGGGGGGATTTGGGGGGGATTTGGGGGGGATTTGGATTTTTGGGGGGATTTGGGGGGAGTTTGGGGGAGTTTGGGGGATTTTGGGGAGATTTTGGTGGATTTTGGGGGATTGGGGGGATTTGGGGGGATTTGGGGGATTTTGGGGGGATTTTGGGGGGATTTTGGGGGATTTTGGGGGATGGTGGGGGGATTTGGGGTGATTTGGGGGGATTTTGGGGGGATTTGGGGGATTTTGGGGGGATTTTGGGGGGATTTTGGGGGGATATGGGGGGATTTGGGGGGATTTGGGGGATTTTGGGGGATTTTGGGGGATTTTGGGGGATTTGGGGGGATTTTGGTGTTTTTGGGGGGATTTTGGAGATTTGGGGGGATTTTGTGGGGATTTGGGGGAATTTTGGGGTTTTTGGGGGGATTTTGGGGGGATTTTGGGGGGATTTGGGGGGAATTTTGGGGATTTTGGGGGGATTTTGGGGGATTTGGGGGATTTTGGGGGATTTTGGGGGATTTTGGGGGGATTTTGGGGGGATTTGGGGGATTTTGGGGATTTTGGGGATTTGGGGGATTTTGGGAGATTTTGGGGATGATTTTGGGGATTTTGGGGGATTTTGGGGGGGATTTTGGGGTGATTTGGGGGGATTTTGGGGGATTTTGGGGATTTGGGGGGATTTTGGGGGGAATTTTGGGGATTTTGGGGGGATTTTGGGGGATTTGGGGGATTTTGGGGGGGATTTCGGGTCCCAGGTCGGTTTTTGGGGTCCCTCCTCCCCCCGCGCCCAATCACAGCCGAGCCCTGCCGATGACATCACCAGAGAGCAGCGAGGCCACGCCCCCCGGCGCTGATTGGCGGGCTATCGACGAGGTGGGCGTGGCTAAACACATAACCACGCCCATTCGCGGCTGCGGAAAACCCCGCCCACTGACGTCACCGCCCGGGAATGAAACAGAAACCAAAATTTGGGGGATTTTTGGGGGGATTTTGGAGGAATTTGGGGGGATTTTGAGGGGATTTTGAGGGGTTTTTTTTGGATTTTGGGGGATTTGGGGGCATTTTGGGGGATTTTTGGGGGGATTTTGGTGGATTTTGGGGGATTTGGGGAATTTTGTGGGGATTTTTTGGAGGATTTTGAGGGGAATTTTTGGGATTTTGGGGGAATTTGGGGGCACTTGGGGGGGATTTTGGGGCATTTTGGGGCATTTTGAGGGGATTTTTTTGGATTTTGGGGGATTTGGAGGCATTTTGGG